>CAAKMY010065286.1:0-10736 GCA_901111285.1 Corrigiola litoralis
TGAGAATACTAACTCGCATGTCTAACTTAAGATTTTTTCTTTATTTATTTATTTTTTTTTTAAATATACATACTAGTTACAAAATTACTTGAGAATACATACTGTTAGATGTATGCAATAGATCTTGATTTTATGATGGATTGTTTTGAGTGTTGCCTAAACTTTTGGAAGCATATTATCCCGCGATCAGATAGTGGAAAAAGTGTGTAATCACCTCTTAATATACACAGTACAATTACTTTCTTTTTTTTTTTTTTTGAAAGATACTTAGACAATTACTTAAATAAGGAAAAAGTTACCGTGGTAGGTTTTGACAATTAAGATCTTTATCTTTATTATTTCCTTTTTACCAAAGAAAAAAATAAGATCTTTATTTGATTTATCTCGTTTTTGAGAAGCAAACATTTTAAAAGAAAAATGTAAAGTAGATTAGCTTTCACATACCAATGAGGAAAATAACTTGTTTTTGCCATTAGTAAAAATGAAGATATGATTTAATATAGTTTTCGCCATCTTATGAATACCATACTATATATAATTTCAAAGTAGATATTCTTTACTCTTATAAAGATTATCTCCAATTTGCACCAAAAAAACAATAAAGATTATCTCCAATACACGACTTCAGCAATTAATTCCCACTCTGCCAAATCCAAAACCATCGAACCACAGTGAGCGATTGATTGATAAGTGAAAAATAAAAATTATTTAAACAAAATACATGATAAATTCATTGTGATCATCAACAAGGTTAGAAAATTTGGGCTTTGTCAGAGAAGGAGAGGTAATGCATCAGTGGAATACATATGGGTTTGATAAGACATTCTGAGAAGACGCATCAGAATTAGATTGATAGATGAACCTTGGACTATGTCGACAATGGATGATAGAAATATGCGAAATGGAATTTACAATTGGTGAAGACAAATTTACCATAAGACGTCATTAGTTTGGATAAAAACTTGACGAAGTTAAACTTAGGTTATTAAATTGGGAGATTTTTGAAACTCGAGGTCACTAAAAAGGAATTATCAAAATATGAGGTCACTATACTAGAATTAGCTTAAACCTTAATGCATCAAAATGTAAACTTTCCTTATATTCAACCTAGATATCAATAACAAATTCGAAACAAATATATATTTTCTTGAAAACAGATTCCAATTTAAATATATGTTTTCTTTGTAGATCAATTTAATAAACTTCATGTGATCTATGGGCTGATTAGTACGGAGTACAATTTATTCATTTTTTGATGTCTTTCATTGCTCAAAAACCCTTCACAACCTTTAAACATCTTTGACTTAGGACACCCATATCATCAAACTCCTATAAGCCTTAATATCGTATAGTAGAACGAAATTCATCCTCCAGAAGATAATGTTCAGATAAAATGATCCAAAATCACCATTCTTTTTTTTTTTTTTCACATAACTTAAGCTAAACTTCGTCAAAAGAAGTTGTAATTTTCAGCTTGCCTAGCCATAAAAGCAATCTGCTCTGTTTTGAATATATATTACTAGAAGTTCCACAACGAGCATAACCAAGGAGTATTCAGCATCAACAACTCAGAGGTAACTGCCATTAGAAACCAAATTCTCTCATTTCATGGAGTAGCTACTAGCCAGCTTCAGCAATTTTCGAGAGTACAGCAAGGCAAAATTAGCACAGCCTAACATATCAGCATTTGCCAAGAGTATACATTTAGCAAACATATTTGAGCACCAGGATCTTCAAACAGTTGAGAATCATAATCAGATACAAAAAAAAAAAAAGGCACTGTAGAATGCACAACAGCAGTCTGGAGATGAAGACGAGACGACCAACATGTTTGTTGTATGTAAAAACAGGCCACAAGCAGATTCGCCATACAACTGCCCCAGTCATCACGAAAGAAGCTTAAGGTTTACGAGGGGATCCGCTGCTGCTCCTGCTCCTCCCTTTCAAGGGCCTGCAGCACAAACCGAGTTTCAGATATATAATAAGCATGCAGTCAAACATTGCACACAAATTGATATATCACTAAAACTTGTATAATATCACAGGTTGATAAGTGATAGGTAGCAGTCTAGCAAATTCAGTTTATCTCGATGACAATTTAAATAAAGCTTTGTCCAGAACCTTTCTTTAGTGCAAACAGCACACTAATTCCCTAAATTTGCCTAATGTTAATTTAACTATAGTTAATTAAAATTAAACCTGGCAAAACAAGATCAAAACCTGTAGGAGACAGGAACCAAAATGGAGCAACCTTGAGAAATAGTGATAAAATGTTCAGAACACTTATTTTCACAATAGCAGAATTTGACCAGACCCGAAATGTACCAAACCTGAACCCATATAAGACCTAAATATACATAGAGCCAATTTAACATGAACCCAAAACACACAACCCATACCAAACCTGAAAGATCTGTTTTTTTGGTAGTCGTATAAGTTAAAAATGCCTAACTTTAACTTCTAACCCATTCCTGAACTCTTGGAAGATCTAACATCTAGAAAATAAATCCTGGCATTTTGGTTAAAAATTACTGCTCAGCTTCTCTGACTTCAATTGATCTCAAAAGTCAAACAAGAAACTGAAAGTGCGACGAAAACATCATGATCTTGTGCAGAACAATTAACTCTTGCTTCAAACCTGAGTTGACATGCATGACAAGCAAGATAACCAAAAAGAGGAGAAACTCGCAATGAAATACCGCTTCCTCTTAACTCATTGATAACATAGAGGAGATTACCTTTTAGGACTCCTAGATATTCTTCGGGGACCCTGAGACAGATAGAAAAAAGCATCAGACACTGGAACATACAATTTTTCAACAGAATTACCACAGTTCACATGTTACATACTCTTCTTGGACTAGGAGATGCAGAAGTGGATGATGATCTGCCCCTTCTAGCTGGTGGTCTTCTGTAAAATACAAGTTCACCATCAGTAACGGGTTGACCCCACCAATAGCATGCTTACTAAGCCATAAACATTTAAGACACTTCTGATATAAGCAGCTATGACTGGAGTACAGCAAGGTTAGATAGGCAATGACAACAAAATGCAACATTACAAAAGGCACCAGTATGAAAGCAATACGACCTAGGCTGACATGAAGTAATTCCCAACAGAGCATTCTCTTTGTCCTAACATGTTCAGCTTGTAAAAGATAGAAAAGCTTATTAAGCGGGATTAAGGAAATACTCAGGAAGAAAGCAGTCTCCTAATAGATGAATTTGGATGGTTGTTGACTTGTCAGATAGGACCACAGACTAAAAATTTCTCTAATATGTTACACAGAACTAAAGTTTTGGTAAGAATGAAATAAAGCCGAATAGGGAAATAGAGTTGGAAGACAAGTTTAGAACTCGTCTTATGATGTTTATATTCCCTTTACATTTCTTTTAAGGAAAATATTATTATTATAAGAGGACAGAGTGCCAGGGAGACTGTGTGGTGTGCCGCTAGTGTGAACTATAGATAGCACGACAAATCATCAAGATTTGCCTAAGCCCTATTGTTCATTAGCTAATAACAGAAAATTATTTCTACATGACTAACATTAAATGTCCAGCATGACTTATTATTAAAAGAGGACAGAGTGCCAGGGAGACTGTGTGGTGTGCCGATAGTGTGAACTATAGATAGCACGACAAATTATCAAGATTTGCCTAAGCCCTATTGTTCATTAGCTAATAACAGAAAATTATTTCTACATGACTAACATTAAATGTCCAGCATGACTGTTTCAGTAAATTCCAACACACTGTTGCAATATTTGCAATATATTGGAGTTATTTTTACAAAGGGAGCCCTGTCTAGCACAAAAGGGCCAAAGATTATATACATATATCAGAAGAAGCATGATCAGCCTACAAAAAGAGATCCTGGAAGATCATTACCAAAAATTGACTCCTTGAACCTGTGTCTGCATTCTACAGTTTAAAAAATTTATGTTTCCCATTTTTTTCAAGGGGTGTATTATTGATACTTGCAAGCCCATTTGTGTGAATCTTCTCCCACAATTTTGCTAAGTAAAGATTACAGAAGAGAATAGTTTGACCTGCCGCTGTGAAGATTGCTACACAAATCTCATGTAAAATATTTAAAGCAGAAAAAAAAAAATATATGCTCTAAAATTACCTCCGAGGTGAGGCTGATCTTGAGCGGGAACGAGGAATTCTGCGAATAGGAGAGCGGCTACGTCTACGACCAACAGGAGACCTTCTGGGAGGGGACCGAGCTCGTCTAGGAGGTGGTGAACTGCCAAGTTGATCAAGGGAAATATATCATTTTTTGCATCCCAGATGGTAGCATATAAGTGAACTCAACAAACGTAGCATACAGTAAAAAGAGATAATTCACGAGGTATGACGTCTATCAATCGTGTCTTTAATGGAAACATGGAAGATATCGGAGAATAACACATTGCAATTGCGGTAAAAATATTCCTCAAAAGAACAGCCACAACAAAAATTAAGCTAATATGTTTCCTATACAACGTTATAGGCTTGTATAATGAAAGTTTTGAATATAATTAGGGGGCAGTAACTAACACACCACAGTCAAGCAAAAAAGATGCAATCAGACATCAAAAAGACAAAAAACTCTGAAAATAAGCCATAATCAAGTTGGTCCTATTTATATAAAATACATGAAAATGATGAAATCACTAATATCTTTCCAAGGCTTACCGTTGCCATGAATGAGAAATAAGCATATACACTTGTAACAAAAATCAAAACACAACATTACCAAAATCAATTTCTCAGTCATGCAAAACAAAGGAGCCACTAGATAAATTTTACAAATAAGAGTGTGTACATGGCCGACAACAGCTGCTAGATCGTAAAATAGAAACAGAAACAATCTCAATTTTTCAATCCTAACCCATCAGACATTAAGGTTGGAAATATCAAACAGGTTTATTTGCAAATTCTTGATAATTTTACCCCTCTTCCGATCACCAATATATAAACATTGCTATCATTTGCATAAATTTGTCAACTACTATCATTCAATTGGCCAGCTATGGTTTCCTTACATATGCCAATTCAAAAAGTTCTATATAGAATGCATGACATGGAGGTAATTAGTACAGCGCATTCCACTACATCTAGAGCAAGTTGCTACCTGCCTACTTTGAAAGCTTGAAAGAGAAAGACTCCTAAATCGTGCTCTTAGACCAACAGAAAATTTCTAAATATTTGTTCTTTCATCCTTTTCTCCACAATGGTATTTCAGTAACTTAACAAGTCTAAAGCAAAATAAGACAGGGCATTGAAAATACAAGCATAGAAAGAAAGTAAATGGAGATAGGAACAGGAAGGAGACAAGTAAGAAATCATCAGGCTTGCTACGTCCTACATCAAACTATCCTAAACCCCATCCACTTCCTCATTTAAAGCCACAATGTGACAATGGCTAGCAACCTGGCGATAAAGATCTTGTCCCAAATATCGGCAACCTCAACTTCTCTTCATCTAATCAGTCTCATCATCAGGAAACAGCTTGAAAATATGCGAGAGTCAACAGCTTCTAGGCATCAATTTTTTCTTCGTCAAAATATTAAATTAACTCATCATTGTCAACCGATTGCACAACCAGCCTATTAACATCTCATAATACAAATGAAACAAGATAGTTTTCGAAAACAGGTTTTCCTAAATCACAAGATAACACCTAGAAGATAATGACTGAGTCACTTCTGTGTCGAAATTTCACAACAAATCATTAACATGCCGTCATTATCAGAATCCAAAGAGTACATTCCTCAATTCTGTTATTTCCCTTTATATATTCCTTTTCCTCCCCTTTTTGATGACTGAATCTCAGAGTATGTACAATAAAAGTACATTCATATTACATACCGTCGCCGCATGGGCATTGGAGAGCGTCTACGGAAAGGACTTCCTCGCCTTCGTGGAGAACCCCTGTTCAGAGAGAGAACACTCAGTCGCTCTACTCGTATAAAGTACCAGCACAATAGAGATTGTTAGCAAGTAGCCAACCTCAAAGGTGATCTTGGGCGCCTCACAGGAGAAGGAGAACGACCACGTGGCGACAGAGGGCGCCTTCTTATAGGCGATTCACCTCGACGATGAGGAGATCCTCTACGACGGATAGGAGAATCTACACGTCGACGGGACGGAGGATCCATTCTTCTAGGTGAAACACCTCTGCGTGCAACAGGAGATCTCCTTGGACGTGGAGAAGCTGGGAGCATTACAATAATTAAAATGAGTCTTTAGCAAAATATAACTGTCCATATGTACATTGAAACACTTTCAAGACACTGCACCTTCTCTCATCTGTTTTGGTCCATCCTTCACATCTACACCATCACTTTTGGTTCTTGGAGGAAGAGGAGCAGCTTTGGCAGGTGATACCTTTTCTCTAGGCGGTAAGGTGAATTTTGCTCCAACAACCTCCCCATCTATCTGAGCCTGCATTTAAGAGCAGAATTTACCTTGAAAACAGGTAACATTTCAAAATCAAAATGAAATAGTAGGTTCGGGGCATAACATACTCCATTCATATACAATTCGGCCTTTTCAGCATCAGCTCTTGTCTTGAACTCCACATACGCATATCCTTTTGGAAGATTCACCTGTACATCCAGACATGTCCAACTTTAGAATGCCAGAAGGATAATGGTTTTTTCCTAAACCACCACCGTATGAAACCAGAAGAGCTTACAGTTCGATCCATAGCCAGCTCGACGTTAACAACTTCACCAAAGTTGCCTGCCAGTGAGGAGAAATAGGGAAACAAGTCAGGTATACACTTAAAATCATGCGACCTAAAATTCAATCACATATGCAAAGAGTAATTTTCTCAGCAGGTTAACCATAATCTAAATTCTAAGATCAGCAAGATGAAACACAGTAGAAAACTAGAATCAGAAGCTAGCAGAACATCGTAATCAACAGCTAACCAACAGTGGACCTGGGTCTCATATGTTATTATCTCTCAGAACCACAGAGAAGTTGAATCAAGGATTTGGCAGTCAAAAGGTTATTCTGTGATCTGAGGACCATTTTACCTGCCTATATCCAACCAATACACACAGCATAATGTCAACTCAGAGAGACCATCACCAAGCAGAATATTACTCCCTTAGTTGCTTAAAGACTTCGAGTAGATGTTAACTATTTACAAGAGATAAGTGGAAGCACAAAACTTAATGTCACTTTCTCTAATTAGAAGAAACACATAAATTTGCAAACACAAAAAACATATGCCTTCAAGTTCATGTCGGTTGTGATTGTGTGAGAGACGCGCTGAAAAAAGTTGACTACATATGATTGTTTGACCAATTACCATCTGTTCCAACATTCATTGGTACGAAAGCATTCCTACCATTATCCAATGGCTAAGGAAAACATTGACTATCGTCGAAACTAACCTATCCCAACATCTAAAAATATTTGAAGCAAGCAGATAAGTGATTCACAATAATATATAATTTATATTCTACAAAGATGTGCATCTATGAAAAAAGTGTAAGAAATAAACATACTAAATATTTCTCTAAGATGGCCCTCATTCACATTCCTAGTGAGCCGATCGACGTGGAGGACCTTAGACTCCAGAATTGTTGAAGACTTCCTGAAATGAGCAGGCAAAATGCATCATAAAACAATCTTACAGAATGAAACATGTCTTAGTCTTCAAAAGTGTACACTAACTGGTTCCAAAATTCTTTAGTCCTTAAACTAAAGAGAGAGTTTCAAGGAAACCTACTCCATAGCATGAGTTCAATGTCAACTTCGGAATGAAACGTTTAAAAGGACAAAAAGAGTAGGGTACTTCACCTTCATTTAAAGATGTCTACCATTTAATTCACAATGTTCAAGAAACAAGAAACAAGCAGCAAAAAATAAGGAACGAATCAGTTATACTGATATAAGCCATTCAATTTATAAATAATACGAGCCCAATAAGCTAATCAACAGACCATAATTAAATTTAAACATCAGCCCCAAACCATCTAGAGTTCAGGGCAACATGATATAACAAACACTCCATCTATCCTGTAAGAACAGCTCACTATCACATTAGACAGTGCTTCAGCAAGTTTATTTGACTTCTTTTCATTATAAAAATAGATAGATAAATAGATAGTTCCTTTTTAGTTTTTACGGGATTAACAAATTCAGATATCTCATATATACAGCAATGATGGTACAAAGCATTTCCGTAAACTAGAAAGTACTTTCTCATTTTAGGACATCTAAAAATGGAACACTACCCATTGTTATTCGGGGCAGAGAATGCTACAAGAAATCATAAACCATAAAAAAACTGTTTCCAAATAATTATTTGACCCCTGACACTTGTAAACGCCTGGTTGCACACACTCATACAAAGTTCCGGAACAGTTAATTGAGAGATCTTGAAAAAGAATCCTAAAGAAAAGTATTGTCCAGTTTGCTGAAACTAATATCCTACAAGAACACAGCACCAACAGGTTGTACTGGTGACAGTACCAGCTACCTACCTTGACAATCTCACTAACAATGCAAAACTCGTACCTTTCCCCACAAAGGGCTGCACTGTAACAACCACCTATTCTGCAGAGGACCAAGAATAATATACAACAAATACTTGCTCAGTGCCTTTCATCTTTCTTCAGAAGCCAGGAAGCAAGATTCCTTGGTCACACAAGATGAGAACCATGATAGCCGCCCCCAACCCTTAAAATTAGAATGAAATAGAGGATTAAGATGAAGGGAGTGTCACTAAGGGTAGGATAGTCATTTTACATTCAGAAAAGAAAAACAAAACAAAACCCAATCAAACTACCCATGTCGCCTAATGCTAGTGTTCAAAGCCGCCGGCCAACGCTAATGAAGTGTCCTCCAGCGAAAACATACCCCCTCCCCATCGGTTTTTGCGTAGATTCCGCATCCAACCTTAGTTTTTTCAAAGATCTAATATTTAATGTTGTGTTTTCCTTTTTTCACTTCGATTGGCCAGCGACGCGTATAATGGTCTAGCAACGCAGGCGATGCGTTTAGTGGGGGCGGGGGACTAATCAGTGGAGGAAAGCGGCGGCCTAGCAGCATTGTAACGGGGGTGGCGAAGGAGGGTGGGCAACAGTGTCGACGACTTTTTCCGATGTCACCTATTTCCAATAAGTCCGTAATTAGTAAGATCTGTAATTGGTGATGGTAATAACCAGAAAGTGAACCTAGAGTCAATAACAGATTCGAATGCCGGCGGAAAGTAATTCTCCCAACCAAGGTGTATGACGTAAGCACAACTATTAAGACTTGGGGAATGCTTCAGCTCCAGAGTGCTATCAACTTAATAAAAATGTATCAAGACTTGGTATGCACAGCTCATTTAGGACAGTAGCAAGCAATATCATGCCTTTCCAACCAAGGATTTAAAAGAAACGATCCGACTCTGGTGACAACTACAAAGGCAATGTTGAGTACATGATAATCCACAGAGGCACATGAAAAACACCAACGTTTATTGCTTATATATTTATTGTCATTTCCTAAATAGAGAGCACTTATATTTTACCTAAAGGCAAGACCGCCTCTAAGCAAAAAGCATATCACACAGGTTGTAACTTTCGAGAGGTGAATAATTTCTGATCAGAAATATTTTCTACACCCTCAAGTTCAGTGGTCTAATGTATCTTTTCTCCTTAATTTTTATCCGAGAAGACGCTGCAACCAGCCGTTTCCTCCATTCATTAGCAAGCTTTGTTCACAAAACTGACAATGGCGCGAACCATCCAAGACAACTATTAGGGTCATCACATGCAATTTCACATTGAAAGCAAACAATGGCCAAGGCAACTACGAGCACATAGTTAATACGAGTAAAATTTCTTCAGTTTCGAAGATGTTTCCCTAGAATCCTGTCTTGAGCAAAACAGTAGGTTTATAGTTTATTGTACTAACACAATAGAGGGTACTTTACCTAGGAGGAGAAGTTTTCTTAGGTTGAGCAGGTGGAGAACGAACTCGCTTTGATGCTTCAACAGGACTGCAACAATATCAACATTCAGTAAGTGTTGTTTCCAAATAAAAACTTACTACAGTACATTTTCAATTGGGTTTAAAATAGAATAACAACCTACAAAAAACCTTAGAAAGGCTTAAATGGCCATTGGGACAAGCAGCTCGTGTTCGCGTTTGGTTTCGTGTCAAATTCAGGTTGAGCTCGAAATATGCTATAAATTATATTAAATGATAGATAATAAATTAATATGACACTTAGGTGAAATTGGGTCGAATATGGGTTTCATGTCCGTATCGTGTTGTCATAGTAGGGAATGCCACCAGTTATGCTCGAAGGCTTACGCCCACATTCTACACATGTAAATGCATTACTCCCTACTTCCCTCCGTCCATAGCAAGAGTTCAAGCAGCCCAACTAATAAATCCACATTCAACCTAGACAGCTACAAAATCAAGCCCAAAATCTTTTTAAACCCTACTATACCAACTACTACTGCCTATAGAACATAAATGTAATGTTCGAAAACCAAAACTCGCTGCCAAACTCCCATATCAACACATTTACTTATCAACCTTCAAACATCCCCAACCAACTAGTAAGTCAACATTCAACCCTAGACAACAAAACCTAATATCTTGTACACAAATTCTTATTAAAGACCGTCTACTTTTATGATATATAAAATAAAATAAAAAAGACAACCTCTCGACAAGCTAAATTAACCCAAACTATTCACAAGCCCAAGTCTAACAAGAGATATTTA
>CAAKMY010065394.1:0-21819 GCA_901111285.1 Corrigiola litoralis
TTGCCACGAGTAACAATTAAAAAAGTTAACCATTTACTTTTTTAAATATCAAAATGATGTGTATGGGCTAAAATTGAATCGACATATAACAAATGAGCATTTATAGGTGGCCCGGGCATCGCACGGGCTTCACAACTAGTATGATGATATTATCAAAAGTCACAGTCTCCATTGAGTTGCTTTTTCTTGTCTTAAAGAGTGACCGAGGTCTTCGTTGGACATAGCTCAAGCAGCCAAGTACTTCTCAATGGTATCAGTCAAGGTACTCTTGGGCACGGCACCAATAACAGCCTCTTTCCTTTCTCCACCCTTGAAGAACAACACTGTAGGGATGCTCCTTATGTTGTACTTGGTAGCAATGTTTGGTGATTCATCTGTGTTCACCTTGTACACTGCAATCTTGCCTGCGTATTCTTTCGCCAATTCGTCGATCACCGGGGCAATCAACTTGCAAGGTCCACACCATGGTGCCCAAAAGTCCACCACCACTGGGGTTGGGCTCTCAAGGACTAGCTCATTCCAACATGCATCATTCACATCGAGGACTACACAACCACCCACAAAACATAAAAGCATAATGGTTGTCAGCACTTAGCATTTACTTGCTCCTATAAAATTTGGTTCACTCTTGATGTATTAGTCAGTACAATAGACATAAAAGAGAAAGTTGGATGTCTTTATAAACCCAATAGACATAAACATGAATCATCTCCTCATTGATGTTGTTACTTGCTACCCCGTAGGATTTTGTGATATGCAAGTATACAAGAAAGACGCTACTAAGTTCTACATGAATCAATGATACCTTATACAAACTAGTTAATCAGAATGAGATTAACATATAAATGTAACATTACAACTTGCTTTATTTGATATATACTGCATGTCTTTTACAAGTAATTAGAGCTAACTAATTAATCTTACATACAAGTAAACAACAGCTCAAATTATCTAGTAGTTAGTTGGGTCATCATAGAAGAACAAGTGAAATTCAACACAGAGAAGTAGACAAAGCTTAAGGAAACATGGCAAACCTTGGTTTACAGCTTCACTAGCCTTGCATAAGATGCTGGATTTTCTTGATCTTCTAGGAGATGAGACAAAAGAAGACGAGGCCGAGGAAGATAACACTGGATATGGTCTCTTCAAACCTTGAAAAGTCGGCAAATGACACTTTGGTGGTAGGTGTACTGCATGGGAGTTTATAGCAACAGCTCTAACTGTTGCAGATGTGCTCAACTGGAGACAGTTTTCTGCAGCCATTAGTCTTTGCACTACTTCTTTTCTTATGCTAAGAATAGTTGTATGTAGGAAATGGTGATGTCTTTTTTGTTTAGGAGTTCATTTTTGCCTTTATTCATGTTTTCAGTAAGTGGATATTCTTGGGAGAAATCTGAGGCTCTTGGAATGATCACATTCCTGTGGATGGCGTTTGCTTGAGGCCCTTTCAGATTTCAGGACCACATGGCCTTAGGTTGACCTTTAGCTCAGTGAAGTGAACTGCTTACTGCTGTGAACATAGTCCATACACCAGGGGGGCAAAGAGAGCATAATGACTTGTGGGCCATCCCGAACCCAAGCCCACATGACCGCATCAACAATACCAAACCAACCAAGGCCCAAACCACAAAGCACAACATTTGCTGAACTCTCCAATTCACCCCCCCCCCACAATAAAAGCTTTTTTCTGGGTACATTAGAGCCATTAATACCGCGGAAAAGAGAATATTAGGATTTGAATCCGGGATAACCCTAAACAAGTCGAACACTTAATCAGTGGACCAACCTTGAACCAAAAAAAAAAAGTTATACTTTTCAACCGCTCATGCCGCAGTAGAGAGCATGATGAGGTGGACAATTGATCACAAAGAGGAAATTATTTGTTTTGAGTTGGATGCGCAACGAGTTGTACTGGCTATGCAGGCTTCTAGACAAGATGTTTCAGAGTTTTGAGTTGTCATTTCTAAATGTTAAACTTTTATTTCTAGCTTCACTAATTGTACTGTTCTTTCGTTAGACATGATGGTAACACATAAACTCTATTTATTTTGGGAGGTTAATGGTTTGGATGGGAGAGTATCCCACTTATTCACGAGGATGTTATTCGTAAGATGAATATATAAGGTTGTTTTTTGATTCAAAACAAAAAAACCGCTCATGCCATGACAACTCATGTAATCCCCGTGTCACTATCCCAAACCCAACCCCAATCCCACATGATCCCATAAACAATACCAAACCGTAAAATCATACTCATCCACTAGGCGGTTACGAATTTAATAACCACCCTCTCACATGATCTTTAAAAACCATTATTATCTTAAAAGGTAAAATAAATTATGCGAGAGGATGAGTGACAAATTGGTACCCGACCGATAGGTGTCTATGAGTCAATCATCCCCATAGGCCCAAACCCAAAAAAAAGGCAACATTTCCCAAACTCTCCAGTTCACAATGGTCTCCTCATTCTCTTTCAGTTTGTGTTCCTCAACCATTCCTCCTCACACTCCTGCCCCCTCCCCAACATAACAACAACCTTAAACACAAAACTAAAACTAGTCAAACTATGACAACAACTCCAACTCCAACTCCATTCCAACAACAACAACACACTTACTTAAACCTCACTTCCACTGACAACAACCAATCAGATAATGCCACCTACACAAATAATAACAACAACCCCCCCACACAACAACCTTACTTTGATGTCTATGGGCCCCAGGTCTTTTTTCATTTTTCATTTTTATGCATGTTTATATGCATTATTACATTGCAATGTTAGTATATGGGGTTGTAACAAAGATTGCACCTTTTTTGTTTATTTCTTTTGCATGGTTTTTTTATATGCATTATTATGTTGCAATGTTACTATATGGGTTTGTAACAAAGATTGGACCTTTTTTTTTATTTATTTCTCTTGCATGTTTATATGTGTTATATTGTAATGTTGTTATATGGATTATAATGGTAAAAATTGGACTTTTTTTTTATTTCTTTTGCATGTTTATATGTGTTATATTGTAAGGTTATTATTATATGGATTATAATGATAAAGATTGGACCTTTTTTTTTTTTTTGTATAGGCAAGAGCTGATGTTGAGTTCAAGACCCCTGAGCCTAATTCTACCTTGACCTTGCAAGTATGTTTTTATTTAGCCATTTATTTTGTGGGTGTTTTATGAAATTATCAATTTGTGTTTTTTTTTGATGTATTTTATGATTAGTAGTATGTTGTTTGTGTTATGTTACCTGGACTCGGCTACAAGTATCCGACAAGGGGTCGTGTCCGATTGTAAGACTCGCCATCTTTTTCAAATATTTGCTATGTATTTAGCTTAAAATGTGGTGTCAAGTGTCACACCCATGTCGAGGTGTCGTATGTGAGGTAAAATGAAGAGTCCGAGTAACATCGTTAATAGCATGTTGTTTTTGTGCTATGTTACCTGGACTAGGCTACAAGTATCCGACAAGGGTAAGTGTCCAAGTGTTAGACTCGCCATAATTTTTTATAGAATTCTTCTGAGTTTTTGGTTTGATATGAAGTGCCAAGTGTCACACCCATGTCGAAGTTAGTGTGTGAAGTAAAATGAAGAGTCTGGGTAGCATAGGTTTTTTGTATTTATATATTAATTAGCTTGTAGTATGTTGTATTTGTGCTATGTTACCTGGACTCGGCTACAAGTATCGAACAGAAAGGGTACGTGTCCGAGTGTAAGACTTGCCACGTTTTTGAAATTTTACGAGTTTTTGGCTTGAAGTGAGGTGTTAAGTGTCGCACCCTTGTCGAGTTGCATGTGTTAGGTTAAATGAAGAGTCCGGGTAACATAGGTTTTATGTATATACTATAGTTAGTTTGTAGTGGGTGTTGTTTAATTTTTGATTAATTTGGGAAAATGCAGGATGTCCAAGGGCTAGTAACATGGGTGCTTGCTGATGGGTACATGCCCTCTTGGGTTTTTATCAAGGTAAATTTATTTATTTATTATATTTTATTACTCTCATCGTAAACGAGTAACACTTGGATAAGACGGTCCTATGATAGGTTAAGATGGGGGTGAACTTATAAAGTATGGGATGGGATTTGATATTGTAGAATTGTAGATTGAAAACACACCCCTCTTGTCATATCATAGGACCATCTTACCCAAGTTCTGGTATCGGTTATAGTGTTTAATCAACACTTGAGCCTTTTTTATGATGTGATTTAGTTAATTGTTATTATTGTTATTATTATCTTATGATACTAGGAAGATAGTTCATGGGAAGAGTTAATAAGAGAATAGTTTTGGAATTTAGATACTTGGAATGAGGTGCATTTTTAGGTTTTGAAGGAATGAGGTTTGTGTTCGGGTTTTGGTGATAATTTCATAGATTTAATATATAGTAGGATGATTATTGGTTTCCATTTTGGCATTAAAATTGTCTTAGTTGATGTCTGGATAGAACCATAGGTCCATAGGTTCATATTGGATTGTTTAGATGTAAATTGGGATGAATACTGGTAATTTGGGATGAAGATTGGTCACCATGTCGACATTTATCAAAAAAATAAGGATGATAATAAGATGAGGCGTCCATTGTGTTTGTACGAGTATGATGGTAGAAAATTGTTTTAGGTTACCAAATTGTAGAATTTGGGGTGCTTGGGAGGAATGAATGATCCTCATTTCTCATAACTTGCTTGATCTAGCTGTCTTGTATGGACACAGAGGTCTGCCATGAATCCATGATAGTATCTCATAGTGAATGAAAGCTTGAACATTTATGTTAGCAAAGGATTTTTCGTGGAAGTTTAGTTAAGGAGTACGCCATTATTTTGACCATTTTCTACGGGTTGTGGTGGTAGTGCTTACATAGATCCATAGATGCTTCTTGTCCTCCTGAGGATGTTTGGTTGAAAAAGAAGCAACTTCCTTCTGTTTTCTTTTTTTGGAATTTGGAATTGTGTTGACAACTTGACATTCCCCTTCTCTTCATTCTAGTATCTGATGTCACATGAATTACCAAAATGAAATTGCGCATTCAATTTCGACTGCCCTGACCTTGATCATAGTATAAAAGCTTTTAGTTAAGTATGAACAGACGATGATACAAGATTACGGGTCTTTCCCCTCATGTTGAGGGGGTGCTGAAACACTTGGTCAAATGCATTTGTTATATGAATTTAGATATTAATTTTTTTATAAACCATATAACCTTGTGGCTTTCCAGAATTGCTGATTTTTACATCACTATGTGCTGCAGAACAAGCCCCTCATTCCGAAAGTGGTTCTTTTATATGTTCCAGGCCTTGATGCAGCATTGTATATGTCACAAATTAAGAAGTTCAGCAATTTGAAAAAGTGCTGTGGCAACCCAAGGGCAGTTCAGGCTTTAAGGTTGGTCTATGCTTGTATTTTTGTGGTGTTTTGATATGGTTTGAGCTCTTGTTTACCTCATGAGCATTTTGGTTCCTGTGCTAGCTGTGTATTAGATGGTATTCAAACAATTGATGCTCTTCTGACGTGGAAGACGAAAAGAAAAAGAGATGAGCCTGATTTACTCGCTAGGAAACATGACGAGTCCCCTGGAAAAGGTACCTAAATTCTGATGTTATTTGAGTATTGGTGTGTGGCATCCATTGAAGCTTTTTCTTCAACCAGCTCCGTTATTCTCTTATTCTTGTTCTTCTGCCTTTTGAGTTTTACGTAGTCTGTACATGCTGGTTTGTCTTCCTAAATTCCTATGTGCACCTGTTCACAATGTGTTTCCATTTGCAGCATGCTTGTAGGTGTTATTTTAGTTGCTTTTCTTTTTAAAACTATATCTCCCAGTTCTAAAGATTAATATTCCCTCTGTGAAATATTTTTTTATTTTATTGTTTTCGGTATAGAGAGAGTTTTACTAAATGAGCGAATTGATTAGAATATCAGAAGAGAACTTTGGAGTCCTCTGAAGAACTTAGTAAAGAAATTCTGTGGTAAGAATGCTGATATTCTTGAGGTGCAAACTGCTTGTTTCTGTTTTCTTGGAAATATAGCTAATTCTCAAATTTTCCTGGCTTATTCTAAAAGATTATTCACCAAGTACCTGGAGACTAGTGTAAAACACTTAAAGCTGCTCATGAAGCCAGATTGCCAGCATTGCTTAACAGATTTTCGAAAATGTGAATATGCTTAGCTGACCTCGAACTGACAAAGAAACAATCCGAAGTTTTGCTTTCACCACTTTCTACAGTCTTTGTTGGGTCCCTCTGTGAATGTATTCTCCTCTAGAAGTTGGGTCAGCAACTTCTTAATAGAATGAAGGACTTTGGTGTCTAAAACTACAAAATGTCTTTGTGAAATTGTCTTTTTCATGCATATCCTTTTTCCTGTTTGCCTGAACCATGATTTTTTAAATGAAGTTGCCTCATAATGCCACAAATGAGTGAGATGACCCAGAATTAACAAAAGACATTATAATCATGATAATATTGATATTACATGAACTAAGAAACTTTAGAAGTTCCTTTGAGGTAGAAATGATAAAGAAAAAATGGCCTATCTTTAATGGGATGCAAAAAAGAAAAAATCCTATCATTTCGCGATGGAAATAGTTAATGTTTCTGATGCTGTGATTTCTTGATTGCGCAGAATCTAGTTCTTTTACTTCGAACAACATATCCGAAACCGAGTTATTGAAGGATCTACCTTTCCCTATCACGTATTATACTCTTACGAAAAAGCAGCTGGAAGATAATGGATACTGCTTCAATGAACCTGGTGATGCTCTATTTCTCTTTTGCCTCAGTCTTTGCTTTGCCAGAGCCTTGCGTTTGTCTAAATCTTATATGTAATGTAGGTTTTCTTTCTACGTGCCCTGCACCTACTGGATCATCCCGTACTAAATTGTTAGCTCTTGACTGTGAGATGGTAAGACTTGATATCATTTTATACTTACTGACTGCACATAAGTTTTCTATGATTTGAGGCTTTTAGGTTCATGCTAAGCTTTCTGGTTATCATCCTTATGCATTTTCGAAGCTAGAACAACATAGTAGAGATATACTGAGAAGGTAGTGATTGTATTGGATTTTATTGGTTATCATCCTTATTGCATTTTTGAAGTTGTACAGTTTTGATCTAGGACAAGATGTAGGGGATTTTAACATCCATAAACATTTGATTTACTTGTAGTTTGTGCGTAGGATCTAATAATGGAAGCCAAAAAGGCCTTAGAGAGAATGAAGTCGAGAAAAGTAGGTTTGGAGATGTCTATGGGAGAGAACTTTAAATTGGTTAACGTTGTTATACAACAAGACTAAGGGAAGTAATAAAATGCATGGAGTGGAGGAAAAGTACACTTATCCCATTTAATTAGAACAAGAGTGATGTACAATATTGTTCTCACTATAGTCACACCATCATGAGAAGAAGCCCACTTTTTGACATGTGTGAAATGCGGGGCATGTCAGCATCTCAAGAGGAGACAATAAATCTCGTGAGGCAACTTATGTATGTTTGGATAGCTTGTATGAAGGGAAGGGGAGAGGAGAGGAGAGAAAGAGAGGGAAGGAGCGAAGGAGAGGGGAGGGAGTTTGTGGGCTTCATTATCCCTCCAAATCTCTCCCATTTGGGAGGGATTTTTTTTCTTAAAGGAGGAGTCGAGGAGAGAAAATGGATCCCTTCTTTTCCCTCCCTGTCCCTTCCCCAACCCTCTATCCAAACAAGGGGAATTAATTCTCTCCCTCTCCTTTCCCTCCCCTTCCCTCCAAATCTTCTATCCAAACACACTGTTAGGGAGCTTAAAAAGGATGGTGGTATGACTTGTGTATCGATCTAGAGAAATATTTGACCTAGTACCTAGGAAGGTATTATAGTGTTTGAAGAGGAAAGGGGTATTGCGGAATATCACTATTACCGAAGATATGTATCATGGTGGTAAGACTAGTCTGTTTACCGCGGTGGGATGGACATAGGAATTACGAGTTATCAATAGTGGTTGGCATCCACCAAGTGTGTGCAGTTAGCCCCTTCTTGTTTGCTTTATTATGGATGAACTTATGAGTCAATTCAAGATGATATACCATGATGCATAGTATTTGTAAACCATATTTTTTTTTAGATGAAACAAGAGATTGAGTCAATGCTAAGTGGAAACTTTGGCGGCGAACCTTGGAAGTAGCACTGAATATATGTAGTGCAATTTTAGCGGCAATATGAGCTCAAATGGAGGTATGGTATAAATGGTATTGGTTTAGCGTTGAGGGAGCTTGATGGATATGTGACCCACAAAATTAAAGCAGGTTGGATAAAATGGAAGAGTGCCACATAGTTTCTATGTGTTCGTTTCTATAGTTAATTAGTCATCGTCGTTATATGGTAGATAATGTTAGGCTGCCAAGAAGTCCTATTCATGATAATTGTGTTAGAAAAGCGTATGTTATGATGGATGTGTAGGTATATTTAGTGCGACTGAATATGGCATGGTGTAATTAGGGTGATAATAGGAGTGCCACCTATTGATTACAAGATACAAGAGAATAAACTTTGGTGGTTTAGACTTGTAAAATGAAGGTGGTTGATGCACGCGTGAGAAGAATATAGGGATAGAGGGATATGTAAGTTAAGAGCGGTAGAGTTTAGACAGAAGTTGACATGGAAAAGGGTAGTTGAGAATGATATGAGTTTATTTGGCATTGGTGAGAGTATGGCGTTGGATAAGGTAGAATGGATTGTGAATGAGTGGGTGTACTATTTTATTAGTATTATTTTATTCTCTCTCTCCCCGTCTTATGTTCACGGACGAATCCCTTTATTATTTCATGTTAGCCTACCCCTCTTATTTTGATATTAAGGCTTGGTTGTTTTGTTGTGTGTGTGGGCCTGTTAGGGGGGGGGGGGGTTGGGGGAAACTAGATCAACGAGAATATGATTCACTGGGTTTTTTGAATTATTTATGTTAATCCATAGTCAATTTATCAATACTCGAAAGGCGGATAAAATGATGTCACGACTTGAGGAGGTGAGAAATTGAGGCTGGTAGGGATATATGACTCTTGTACTCCCTGTTTAAGCTTCATATTGGGAGTAGATATTTTGTTTATGGTCGTGGAATTCTTACAGAATATGTATCTGTGGAGAATAGGAGTGTTTATTTTTCCTTACTTGTGGATCTGATCCCCACCCCCTTCCATCAAAGAAAGCTCTGCATTGTGCTTCCTTACTACACATTAGTTTATCTTAATTTTCCCAGTCTGTCTGACTTTTGGCTATGGCTTACTGCTTTATACTTTCTTTTTTCTCGGACTGATCTTGTCAAGACGTGCTCCATTTTTAGTGCATCACATGCAATGGGTTTGAGCTAACGCGGGTGACTCTCGTAGATGTTCAAGGTCAGGTGCGTTCTCAGCACACATGTTTTATATTGATGAACTTAGAACGTTTTGTGAGCTTGATATTCATGAAAGTTGCTGCATATTGTCTCAATCAGTGTTTTTCATGCTAGAATCACTTGCTGCTTCAGCGTCCATGTATAGGTGTTTTGGCTCATTGATTGCAGTTCAATTTCTGTTGTCAAGCACCTTCCCTAATTTGTGAATTTTCAAATGATATATCTGATCCTTGGTGATTGCTTTTATGTATCATCTATCGTGTTTTATATCCTACTTTCTATCTTTTGTGCGGTCTTCATAGAAAAAAAGTAGAGGTGTTCTTGTCTAGTGAGGTTTACGCTGAACATGAACAATCTTATCTCTAATTGTTAAACATTCTCTTCTATCTTGCTATAGAGGCAATAGTCAATAATGGGTGCTAATTTGTCACTAAGAAAATGCTGTGGCAAAAGAGAAGGTCAACAAGATGCTTTTCAAATGTACTTGTTTTATTTAGGAAAAATTATGAGAATGAATTGTAACTGTATTCGCACAGCGACCTTGAAAATTCTTTATGAAAGAGGCCTTTTTGTATCATAGGGGAAAATTGGGTGTGCTCGCTTCCTTGTTGGAATTGGAGGGTAGGTGATAAGTTTTTTCTTATCAAAAAAAGATAACCGAAAAGAAAGATGAAAGGGTAAGAAACTGTTGGGAAAATGTGTCTTTCTACATCTCAGGTACTATTAGTTTGTTATTTGAAGAAAAATGCTTGTTTTCAGAGTGGAATGCATTAAGTGGCATTTGGGGCATAGTTCAGTACTTGTGTTTCTTTCCTAAAGAAGTTGGGTCTTTGTGTAATTTTTTCTGGTGCAGTACATCTTGTTTAGGGAAAACCTCCAATAGAAATTCCTTTTATCATTAATATAGTATAGATGCGTTCGCGGCGTTGGATGTATGCACATACTATGAGAGACTGACTAAGGAATGAGCTAATTACGGAAAAGATGGGAGTCAAACTATTGAGGATAATGCGGGAGAGAATCGTGGGCATTGATTTGATGCATCTGTTAGGAGGATTGAATGATGAATGGAACCCACAAAACTTGTTACAATTAGATCATTTTACAGTGTTGTTAGCATGTTCCTGTTTGTTTCTTCTGTTCGATCTTGATAAACCTTCAATATTTGATCTTTCAGGTTGTATTGGACAACTTAGTTAAGCCAGAAAACTCAATTATTGATTACAACACAAGGTACTGGTCCTAACTCCTAACTCCTAACTACTATTTATTGTGATCCTTTATCTGACCTTTTTCTTCTGTTACGTTCTAAGCAATTTGATACTTGAGAATTTTCGGTGTATCAGTGTTGGGATAGGATTATTAAGTTCATGCTATTTTTTATCAATTCCTACTACTTCTCTCCTGCTTCTTCGGTATTGTCGTCTTGTTATACGAGCTGTTAATTGTAGATTCTGCAATTTACTGTACCTGAATTGGCGACTTCTGCAACCGGCAACATCTTTCATCTTCTTTCGCTCCTTCCTACCCGACCACCACAACCCACCTCACTAAAGCTCACCAACCCCTCACCTCTCCCCCACCTCATGATGAATGACTGCCACCATTGCACAAATTTCTATCAAGCGTTGCCGTTCACAGCCCCCCTTCTGCAGATTTATTTTTTTGCTTTTCTGGTTTCTTTGTTATTATTGTGTTGTAAACACGAGACAGACCTAGTGCCAATCTAGGATACTCCGACGCGGCCAAAACCGGCCGTGTCTCGCGTCGGCACGACGTGACTTCAATACCGACGCTGAAACAGATTGGGTACACGACGGGGGGTATGACTCTTGGATCTGGGCTGACAGAAGGAGGAAGGCGTGAGAGAGAAAAGCAGAAAAAGAATAGCTTCCTCCGCCACCGCCGAGTTGCTGCTTCTCTCTCTTGTCTCTCTTTTGTCTGCACCTGACTCATAGAGATATGGGTCTTTTAAATTAGCGTTTAAAGCAGTTGGGCTAAGGCATCTCTTGGGCGGTTAGGCCCTTTGGCTAACAAGTTATGACTTCTAAGGCTGATTTTATTAATAAAATATGGGCCACTAGGATATATGGGCTTAAAGCACTATAAAAGTACTGGATCTTTTTTGTTTGATCTCTTTAATTTTTGTTTTCTTCCTCTTGGCTGTATTGGACAACTTAGTTAAGCCAGAATACACATCATACAAACACATTTAAAACCCGATCCAATAATACAAATTAATACAACCTTTTTTCCTAAAAAAAGAGAACAACTACTTTGACTGAGTTGCGGTATCCCTCAACTGACTTCCCGTGTCTTGGAAATTTGAAATCCAAGGATCGGATGCCCGCACCAGTATTGTACTTTTAAGTCCGCGTCAGAGTAACCTATTCCACTTGTGTGCTGAAAATGCCTCCACCGAAGGCCAGAAATGTGCGGAATAATGCCGAAGTTTGGGTATAGACTTGCTTTCAACACGTTGGGACCTACTGGAGGCATGTTTACCACACATTCAGACCAAGGTCCATGCGCTATTGTTGTTATTTAATGTAGGCACGGTCATTGGAGATAGTAGTTGAGAGTTAGGGCTTGTGGTTTGAGCTGGTTTAGTATGGGATATCGGATGAGGATTTTTGGTGGCTGGTGGGGCTGGCAACAATGGTGGTGGTGGAGGTAGGGGAGCCACACTTACCTTAAAATCTTGGCTGTAGATGGGGGCGACACCCTGGTAAAAAGGTCGGGGGCGGGGATTAGGTGTCGAAGTGCAACCCCCCTTAATTTTTGATGACAGCATGTCACGAGTTAATGTGATTGCACTTTTTCTTAATGTTGGAATGGAACCCACAAAACTTTACATTTATGTTTGCTCTCTTTTACAATTGCACCCCTTATTTCGAGAGTGATGGTGGTGATGTTTTTTATATTGGATTTGTTGTATTTCAATGATTTTTGTCATAAGAATCTACCAACAGGTTCTTTATTCAGTTTTGTAGTATCTTTAGAGCGAGTTCCATTTGAATGAGACCACCTGTGTGTACATGGCATTTTTCGTATTCAATTTCATTGTTTTGTGCTACGTGTTTTATATGAACTATGGAACTTGTTGATCTGGAAGCTTGTTCTCCTTCATGTGATTGCTTGGCTTGCTTTTTTGCTGACCTGTTCTGGATACATTTCTTTCAGATATAGTGGAATTACACCTGAAATGCTGAATGATGTGACTACTACTCTAGAAGACGTGCAGGTTCATTTGTAATTTCTTTCTCTTGTTCTTTGCCATAAAATGTGCTTGGGAGTATTCTCTATATTAGGGTTGATTTAAATTATTATTTTCTGTCACAGGAAGCATTCTTGAAGCTTGTTTACAAAGAGACTGTCCTGATTGGACATTCATTGGAGAATGACTTGTTGGCATTGAAAATATCACATGATTTAGTTATCGATACTGCAATAATGTACAAGCATCCTCGTGGGGGTTCATATAAGACAGCTCTTCGGGTGCTGGCCAGAAGATTTCTTTCTAAAGAGATTCAGGATTCTGGAAGTGGCCATGACAGCATTGAAGATGCTAGGACAGCTTTGGAACTGGCCTTGCTAAAGATTAAAAGTGGTAAGCGAATCTATCTTCTACTACCACTGAATCTGAAATTGTATATTAGAAGTTGTGCAATGGATGAAACGGTTGCTTATTATTTACCTAGATCTTATAAGTCATGATGCCATCATAAATTATCTCTGTTTTTGTGTTCTTACTTTTTGGCTTGTAGACTGATGAGGTTGGTTGTTAGCTGTTCATTTGAAATAAAATTGGACTGTTTCTAGAACTTCGTAGAGGGCTTTGGTACAGATCTCATGAGAATATGATCCAATTCTATGCAAAATTGCAAAGCTTACTTCTCTGTGCTGTTCATTAACTAGGTCTCTTGAGTTATCTTTAGGATTTGTCGCATTGATTTCTAGTGTTTTCCAAGGAACTAACATGATGTCCATTTGGTGTTATTATTATTGCTTTAACTAGCTTTCTCAAGTCATTTCTAGGAGCACATCTTAAGAAGAAGGCTTTAGAGGTCAAGATTTAAGAATGTAATATATTACCATGAGTTGTATGGTGGCTTAGTAATTTTTGAACAACTCAAGTTAACAGTGCGATATGTAGTGGGTATTGAATATGTTCCATAGCCTGGGGGTGTTGTTAAAAGTGTTGTGACAATCTATCTGAGAGAAATAGTATATCAATTAGACGAGGGCTCTCGACTAATCTGTGTTATTGAAGATGTGAACTGTTGATTCTTTTACCTGGAAGTTCTTTTGTGTATTATCAAACCATATCCTTCTTCCTGTTTAGGCAATCTGCGTCTGCTTTAGCTGTCTAAACTGTCTGGTTTCAGTTTTTAACATGCTTTTGACGTTTTTCTGGTTTTAGGGCCTGACTTTGGCTCACCGCAACAATTCATTAGAAAGAAGCTCCTTGATGTGATAAGTGAATCTGGAAAGACATCATCATTCGTTGATGATGTTTCCGTTGTAAAGCGTTATGCTTCTGGCACATGCCATGCATTCCCTGTATCATCTGATGATGAAGCACTTTCTAGAGCCGCAAAAGAGGTATCTAAACAGTAGTTTCTTTCATTTTTCTCAGTGAAGCAACCGGCGACTCCCCTTTTGAGTAATTTTGTGTGCTTCCAGGTGAAAAATGACAAGGTGCACTTTGTGTGGACTCAATTTTCAGAGATAAATTCCTACTTTAAGAAACATGCGGATGATGATGAGAAATTTCATGCGCGAGTGGCAGAGTTGATATCATTGCTCACTTGTCAAAAGAAGTCTCCTGCCAGAAAGGGAATAAAATGTAGTGTACCATCAACACTGAAAGAGATTCTAACTCGCACAGATTGTAGGATTCACAAGCTCTATTCAAGCTTACCTATGAATAGTATGCTAATTGTATTCAGTGGCCAGGGAGACACTGCAGCAATCCAGAGGTAAACCTTCTTGACAACTAAATGTTAATTCCCTCCCTCTCTGTTTGTAATCTGTAATTTTAGTTTGGAATATAATACAACACTCAGTGTCTTTGCAGAAAAACTAAACTTCTACAGTAGTTAGAAGTCTTGTTACTTTTGTTGGGACCTTGATAATTTGGATTACATTCCAGTGGAAACTACATTGTGTATTCATTTCCACTGTCAACCTAGGAGGCATTCCGTGCCGTGCCATTAGCTTGGTGAGTCTCATAAGGCTCCTGCATATGGCAGGGTACGAGGGTGGGATGGTGTGCAGACGTACCCCCGCAGTTGTAGGGAGACAAAATCAGACAAGCCTGTAGCTACTTTATGAGACACAAAGTCCAGCTACAGTAACTGACATTTGATTTAGTGAAATATTATGTATGGCTATATTCTTTCAGTTCGATTGAGATGGCCAATTGACCATATACTAGAGTGAGTTTATTGGAGTCTCTAGCCGCATTGCTGTTTGTCTCGCGGCATCTCCACCTAAAAATCTACGAAGGACCTTAAATGTGATTGCCACCTTTCCCGGCCCACACTAACTTTTATGTTACTCCGACTGCTATACCACTGCATCATGGACTGCTCCCTCCTCTCTATGAAATTATGTTACTCGGACTCTTTTTTTCGCTCCGATACCCCTGTTGCCCTGTTGGATACTCTCACTCGGACAATACTTGGGCACTTTCTTAGAATAGCCACCCGGACGTGTACCCGTGTGGCCATGTCGGATACTTGTGACCAAGTCCGAGTAATAAGCTACGAGTATATTGCATGTGTTCCAACTCTCTGATTGTCACAACATGCAGCCAAGTTACCAGTCTGGCTTCTGCTCGTATTCCAGTTAAGCTAACTTAGCTGTTATTCGTAAAACTGCATTCCCTCCTGCTATTAGCCTCAGACCGTGCAATAATCTTTTATACCTAGTCACCACTTTGCTTTGACATTCCTTTGTTGGGTCAGCCAATGAATGAATAAGGTGTTTATTTTGTGGGTGAAGTTTTTTTTTTTTCATGATTGTAATTTTCATGATGGTTTATTAATTATTTTTATCATTATTATTATGTCATTACATAAAGAATGCAGATGATAGGACATTAATCTGGGAATAGATAATGGAACTCAACTTATGACTGCAACAGTCTCCTTGTCTGCCAAGCCTACTCTTTCGGTGGGCTACAAGTTAAAATCGGCTAGTCGCTACATCCCAAAAAAAAAAAAAAAAAAAACCAGCTGCTTTTCGTGTTTGCTTTGTTTCAAGGGTTGATAATATGGTCCGTAATTTGATGTTGACTCTCTTGGTCTGCTGTCCTTGTTTGATAACGTCTTTTCTGCTTCATGTCAATGCAGATTGCGGAAAATGCTGACACAGGAAGCGAAAAGCAAAGCTTACCGTGAGCAACTTATAAAGGTATTAGAGGAACTTCAGGCCCAAGCTGAAGTAGGATTATGTTTTGTGGGTATAAAACATTGAATTTCTTGTTAACTTACGTCATTGTTCCCCATTAGTGTATACTATTTGTATAAATCTTTGACAGCGAACCACTTTTTGACTTGTTATACCCAGAAATAGAGCATTTTTTTTTTGGTACAAAGAAATACTAGTAGAGCATTAGAAGTGCACAGGAGCGTCTTGTAAAAGAGGATTGTACCTTTCTCAGATTGCTTGATTTTATTCTATCTTGCTTATTTTTGCTTACTCCTGTAAGGCTCTTAAAAATGTTTCAACTAGGGGGTCTCGTAGGAAAAGTAGAGCAAAGATCGATCTATTTATTCTTGACTTGCTTGAGGGTTTAGGCAGCGTACACCAGAGTGTCTTCTAGCTGTAGTAGCCAACTTTGTTATGGATAGACCTAGCAAAATTGACCCAACCTGATTGACCTGGGCCAAGCCCCGAAACTGACCCAAAGCTCCAGACCCAAACTTGATCCTTCCCGGGCCTAAAGCGAACCCGAATATTGGCTGACCTGAAAACACCTAACCTGTAATGAGTCAACCTAACTGACCCAACCCAAGAATTGGACTTATTGTGTAATTTATTCATAATACATACAAATTATTACTATATGTTTTTCATCTAAAATCAGATAGCAATTTTTATTCTAAACACTGAATGTTGTATGAATTTGTACAACACAAGAATAAAGTTTTATAATTAGCCTATTTCATCATTACAGTATTTTTTTGTATTTAATTGAAAATAGATTCAAGAGAGTATAAGGTTTTATGAAATAAGTGGAATATTATACGATCTATAATCAAGAAATAACCGTATCTCTCGAGTAATGTGCTGTTGGACCTCAGCTGATCTGTCCGAACGAAACTTGAACTTACCAAAGCGATAATAATTACTTATTAAGTCAATAATCAATTCAAACTCAAAAATCAATGACTAAAACTAAAACAAATAACATATAATTACCTTGAACTTATAGTTGAATAGTCTTGATCCGAAATAACCCGATGTGAAGTGACCCGATCCAAAACCGACCAAAGGTTGACATGAGACCCAAGTGACCTGACTCAATCCAAAATTGACATGATATTTTAGCTGACTCGAATTGACCCAACCTAAGTAGACTCTATCCAGATCCGACCCGACCCAGATGACCCGTTTATCAGGTCTAGTAATTGGGTAGATGGAATGAAGTAACTAAGATAGACTTAAATAAGCGAGGACTTCGAGAATACATGATCATCTAAAGTGCATTTTTGATGGCAGAAAAAATATGGATGATTATAAGACAAGAAAGGGGGAGCTGGATTAGACTTAGACGTGGTTCTTTGTTCATACTGAACGTGCCTTACATCAAGGAAAAATTTAAGCTCCATAAGAGGAAAAAAGTCAATGTGAAATAAAAGGAACTTGAGAAGGAAAAGACTAAGTGAAGAGAAATCAGAGAACACAATTCTAATTCTTCAGAGTAAACATAATTGTAAAGTCAGCAAATTGGGAACCAAGAACTATGTTCTTAATGGGCTACAATATAGAGTTTATCCTGCCTGTCCTAAGTCAATATTACAATCTGCATGCAGTACATAGTATCCAAAGATTACAGCCAAATATACGACTGTTTCCAGAACTGAACTCTTACTGAAAAATGCCATGATTTATACAGACCTCTCCCATATGAAAACTTGATAAGACTCGATCCTCATCGACAGGGTATTTCAGATTCGGTCTGACATTGTGATCGGGTTTAATCATTTCCAAGCTGATGCAACAACCAAGTTTTTATCTTCCCATCCAAAATTAAGGGTGTCCATTTCCTCTTTTACCTTGTACTTGTTGCAATACTGTGTTACAATGAGTTCCCGGATCGTATCACTAACATTTTGGCTGATTGGGCGAGAGTTGAAACCCGCCATTAGCATCCTTGCCCTCCATTTCCCAGCAACTTCATAACGCTCAATCCTCTCTTCCCCTTCACAAGCGATGATGTTAACTATATCACGTGCCAGGCATTGCTTCTCAACATTCATTCTATCTTGGCTTTCTCTAGGGAGAGTGGCGTCAAGAGACTCAAAAACAGCAGAGTAATAGCTGTAAGCCTCAGAAAACCTAGAGAGAAATGGGGTGGTGTTTGTATTCACATCCTGCTCAACAATGGTTACCAACTTCGGGTTTAGGCTTTTAACCATTCGAAGCAGTTGGTCCCTCTGGTTGATTGTCGAAACACTCTCATCAGGCATGTGGTGAAGCTGGAAAGCAAAATTTGCTATGAGGGCTTCCCCTGCTCGGCATTCTAACATATCTGGGGTAACAAGAGGCGTTCTTGACGGTAGAGCTTTGAATTCGAATGGTAACCCAACAACCTCAGCTAATGCCTCCAGTCGTTGCCCAATGTTTTTCAAGCCACCAATAGGGCGCTGAACAGATTCAGGATCATCCACCCCTGTTACCCTCAAGTGGACTGAGTGCCCACGTTCCTGAGCGAGGGATCTTATGAGGTTTATGTATTGATTTCCTTGGTTTATGTCAAAATCGATAATATGTACCTTATTTTCATACTTAATTGCCTCCATGATCGCCTCATTTGCTGCCATAAATCCAAATTTGAAACATGGACATACCTCAAAGAGTACCTGCATCGCTGCAAGCCTTTCAAATGAAGGTGGCTCTTTGCATTTCAAAGCTTTGTAAAGAACTTTACCGGATGAAGCTAACCGAGCAGCGAGGCCTTCTACCATGTAGGCTGCTATCCTCTGGGATGGGTCTCCTTGGATGGAAACCATCTGTCTAAGCTCACTGATCATAGTTGAAGATTCCTCGAAGTTTCCCTCTGAAATCATAGCAGCACAATCAAAAAGCAAATGCTTGGGAGTACGAGAAGGTAGTGATACTGATACTTCTTTGCTGCTGCTGATGCTGCTCAAGTTTGACGACTCTGAGGAAGAAGACTCCTTCGGGGAGTCATAAAGCATCATATTTCTCAACGAGCCAGCCCACTCTTCGTCGAGCTCCATACTGTGCTCAGGCCCGAATACAACCTCATCTTCTTCGTCATCTTCATCATCAAGAAGAGCATGCTCTAACTCTTGAAGTTTGAGTCTCATCTTGCCTTGATCATATTCAACTGCATCTGGACTCTGGCTGATCATATAGTCCAGTTCAAAGTTTGTCTGATAAGAATGCTCATCATGTCCCAACAAAGAGGAGTCAAATGTGTTTGGAGTAGAGCTCGTTGGGTGGATAAGCTCTTCTGAGGGTGGTGAGTCAACGAAGAAATTTGGATCATAACTTGGACTGTTATATGATTCCGACATGTACATGATCTTGCGCTTGTCAGAGCCGAATAATTGAGTAGACAAACCGGAGCTGTTATTACCTGCCGGAAGCGAATAGAGCTTGGGATTTCCATATGTTGTTGACATATCTGCCGACCTAACTAAAGACATGAAATTGCTTCTCAACTAGTATCTCAAATTCAGGGGTGGATTTCTGGTTTGATAGAGCTCTAAAGATCAAAATATTCTCTTGTTTGTAACTAGGACTATTTCTCTCAATGACATATACTCTTTTGATGCTGATTGAGTGTGGCTGCAATTCCCATGCTGCTTCAAGGTCCCTTTATTAAAATATAAATAAATCAACATAGAAACTAACAAAAAAGAATGATTTAAGGCTTTGCACGGTCAGCAACAAAATTTATCTGACATAAGCAAAGTCAGAGCAATTAACAATCAGTTAAACAGGTACAATTTGGAGCAGGCTTGAACTCTTACAAAAAATATATGATGAAACAAGAACCAAGGATGTAAAAATAAGTTAAACAGGATGTTATTTTCATTTTGTCAACACAATCAGGAATCTCTATGGATAGGAGTTCTAACTAACTGCCACCACTAAAACATTTGAAGAACTCTTAACAGCTGCGCAACTAATTACATTTCCTAGTTTTTGCATTCGAGGTTAGTTCTTCTAAATGACAAGACTTCAGCTAGCTCCATTCGGTCTGCTTACCCCGAAATTGCATGGAAAACAAGTTTGCAAGAGCAGCTAAAAAGTAATGACTAGTATACATTGTGACATAAGCTGATAAGCTAATCACCTAGATGGAGTATTCTGAAATAAAAATTGCTGATCATAGCAGATTGACGTACTTGGATGGTCACCATGTGTCAAGTTGGCCAAAAAATCCAAGGAAAAGATAACTATAAGAACTATTTGAAATTCTAAAAACTCACTATAGTCATCAAAGTGATATAATATGTTAAACAATTGACTCAATCATTGCAAACCCAATTGAGCAAGGGTTCAAAAGAGCTAAAAAGCAAAGGCTCAGAATAACTAAGCATGCTGAAGCTGATATATACCACCAGTCACAAATTAACTAGAAAATATAAGTTGAAGATCATACTTATTCTTAAACAAATATATGAGGGGTTAGGTGGAAATATCAATCTATCTGAACAAATATATCAAGAAGCATGCAAGAACACACCAAGTAAACTGGCTAATATGATCAAACACAAACAGGGTTCAGAAGACATGATGTTAACTGTTAAGTTATACATGCAAAATGGAATAAGCAGATCCATGAAAACATATGACAATCTTAAATATGAGACTTATATACCTTGTTGAAAAGGTAAAGCTTCAAGGATGAAGCAAAGATCAAAAAGGATTTTGAGGTGTACGTCCTGCAATCAAGAAGAAACCCAGATAGAGATAAACCTCAGAATTTGCATAGAAAAAAAGGCAGGAAGAAAATGAAAAAAGTGTGATCTTGACTTTGAATCACTATATTAAGAAATAACCATTCCTACCAAACTTGACCAATACATTTATACACAGTACTATTACCTTAATAATTTAGATAGTTGAGTTAGGTTTGGTCCAACAACGTAAATACAAGTGGAAAACAGAAGAAACTTTGCTAAAGAGCATAGTGGTATTAAAAATATAGATAATGAAGATAAGTATGAAAAACATTCAAAAGACACATAATGAGAGGGAAGAAAGTTATGGGATTAAGTGGAATATAATAGTGACATGCTCAAATGAGGAGAAAGTTCAAAGATTTTCAACCACCCAATTAAGAGAGAAGTTGTATAAATCAGTAATACAATTAAATATAAAAGTGTGCTGAAAAAATAAAAAATAAATCTGCTGGAGTGTGAGGAATTTAAGGTAAAGCTGTAACAAAATGCTTACGTAAAATTAATTATGCATTTACTTTTAGTTGTTTCTTTAGCTAAGAAGTTAATTTAATTTATGTTATTATATATCTTTATCAATTTTGGAAAAAAATATGCTTTTATGTGTGTGCTCAATATTTTTAAGCGTGTGACCACCAACTTGTCTGACCAAATGGTTTCCTGCTTAAAGAGAGCACCATGCATACTTTTGTGGGTTGTTGTGAAGTCTTGTTTTCTCACATGATTGAATCATGACCGTAATCTTGCGAATGGACGGTAACGAAGGGGTGTCGGTTTATCCACTATGAGGACAACTTCAACGGATGAATGTTCGGAGAGTCAAAACCCAAAAGAATGAAAATAGAAAACGTGAAAACTTTTAGTTTGGACAAGCCGTTATCCACTTGGTAACTTGAGATGGCACTTACCTTTGCTCATTTTCTTTCCTGGAAGCTTCGACTAATAAAAATAACGAACGAAAAATCCTAGTACTTTTTTATATTTATAATATAGTCAAGAAAAACTTATTGATATATAATATGGATAGTGTCATGTCATCATGTGATTCATGTGTACCAGTGTACGTGGTATTTATCTTATATATATATAAAGGTGGGTAGAGAGTCATAAGTTGGACACGTGGCATGCCACATGGTATGTATGCAACCAATAGTTGCATGCCACGTGTCATAGTTTATTAATAAATTACTTTTATTTATTAGGTTATCATAAATGCAACCAAGTTATTTATTAATACTTCATCAATACAACATATAACTAAAAGAATATCTACTATTTATAAATAAATCAT
>CAAKMY010065417.1:354-17055 GCA_901111285.1 Corrigiola litoralis
TGCCACGTGTCCACCTATAGTTCTCCTACCCACTAATATATATAGATATAAGATTAGCCAATTTGAAATGAGTCGATAGCCCATAAAATTTAGGGAAATCACCGTTGAAAAACATGTTAAGATTTTTATTATTAAAAGAGTTTTTCTAAAACATGTGAAAATCTATCTATTTGGCTTGAAGTGGTGGCGGGTCCTACAAGGAAATCAAATTATTAGATTCATATCGAGAATAGCATTCATAAAATTACAATTTTGTAATTTGTACTCATGTACTTTACAAGATATTTATGGCCAAAAATTACTACCACGAAAATAAAACAGAAAAAAATAAAAATAAGGGAGTAGAAAACAAAGAAAAAGAACCCACAAACACAATCACACAATTGTCATGGATCCCAATTTAAATTTATTGACATTCTAAATTCAAGACTTGAGTTTGAACTTTGAACCCATTCTACGTTATTACCAATTGTGTACGGGTAAGACTAATCATTACACACAAAATAACAATATATACGGAGTAATAAGTTTTTAGAATGTAATTTCATAATATACACTCTTTGTCTAAACTACATACTAACACACAATAAAATCTGAGATGTCAATCCAATGTAAATATCACCAAGGGTGAGTGAACAGACAAAATGAATGTAGGCATTGACACTCTCTAAATTCCTTCCATCATAAAAACAAATATTGTTATATAGGCAGACATTAGTCAATTTATTTTTATGTTTTTTTGGTAGAAAGTTAATTTAGTTGGAAACATGTTTGATAGGTTCATCCAAAATTGTCTTTGTAGGCTTGTAGCTCCCTTAGTCCCTTTAAACCAAGAAATAATTAAAATAGTTCAACGAGCTGCTGTTTCTCTAAACTTCACAAATTTAGCTACAGGCCGTAGCCCACCTAAGCTGAGGACTAATTGGCTATACGGTCCACGATATATTGAAGTCAACTACATCATGATCCATACGGACCCAATGTCCCTAGTTCAAATTTAGTCCACATATGAAATCCAGTCCAATTGTAAAACTTAAAACCCACTAGAAAACATTTTGCTTCGCAACTAGACCTATAAAACGGGTCGGATCGGATATATTATAAATCCATGTGTACGTAAAATAAGGGTCAAGTGTATACGAATTCGGTTTGATTATCTACTTCAATTCAGGTCATTAGTTTAGTTCAAGTCACTATTTTAAATATTTTATGTTTCAACCATTTGATTCGACGGATCGACCCTAATCCTAACCCATTTGATCCAGTCTTTTTTTGGGTTGTTTGGAGTCGGATGTTTCAAGTATCGGATCGAAAAATCGGCTTCTATGCTATGCTCTCTTACTTGGATTTCTTATATCTTTTGTCAATTTTAAAAACACTAAAGAGTACAAGAAAACTAAACTAGGAGCACCTAATAATATGCCTATTAGATCGAGTTCGGGTCGGGTCAGTTGCGACGAAGGCGAGTTCCTACAAGCCCATGGAGCCCAATAGTAAACACTAATACTGCTGGAATGAACTCATTAAGCTTGCAAAGTTGAGCAGACAAAGAAAATATATATGGAGAAAGAAGAAGGGCAAGTGTTGGATGATTCTGCCCTTATCAATGCCTTTGATCAAGCCATCTCAAAGTACAAGGTAGTACTATGTTGTATCTCTTTCTTGTCTTTTTAGTTTAACTACTCAGTTGAACTGTTTATTAATATGCTTTCTTGTTTATTTTGGGTTGGAGCAGAAAATGCATGGAATAGATGATTCGGTTGCTTTGGATGCTTCTCAGGAGGATTACAGGTTTGCCCACCAAATTTTCTTTACTTTTTGGGCAAAAATATTTATGTTATATTATTATGTTTAGTTCTTTTGTAGTTGGTGTTATATGTCAATGTTGTGCCTTTTGATGTAGTTTTAATTAACTTTGCTAAACTTAGGGCTATGGATGTTCTCTACGCCGTTTGTTTTGGTATTTTTATTTTTTGCTGAACTTTTCTGAATTTTTTTGATGTTCTGAACTTTTTTGTGTATGCTTTTACTTTTCTAAATTTTTTCGGAACTTAATGAATTTCTATGAAAATATATTAAAAAACGGTATAGAGAACAGACCTATATGATACCATCAGTTCATTGTAGTGTTACTCGTACTTCACCTAAAGAGTAGTGTCCTAAGAATTGAGGTCTGGCAGAGTAGAGTCTTTATTGTCTTCCAACTGCAAGATGCGTTTTTTTTTTATGTGTGGCTTTTTGCGCTCCCGGAAGACCAAAAAAAAGAAAAAGAAAAAAAAAGAAAGAGAGTGTTGCCCTAATCCAACTAGTAAATCGAAGTGTGCAAAGGGTACAATTAGGCTATTGTCAGAGTGTTTTTCAATGAAAGCGTGTGTCGTGTTTTTCAATGAAGGGTGTTGGTCATTGATTTTGACATTTTGTGATGGTGGAATAAAGAGATAGTGTAATTCTTGTCTAATTTCTGAATAGCACGGATATTGGAAAGGGATGCTTTTCGGTGATTATGCTAAAGGCAGAAATATACAATCAGCTTGCTGTGAGCTCACCTCAACTTCTGATTGACAAAGTCTCTTAGATTGCAATTTCAGAATGTGCTAATATTGTCTGATAATTACTAATATGTGAATATGCTTAAGCTAGTCTTTTTTTTTTTCCGATGAATTTGAGTTGATATAGCTACCCACCTATAGTAGATGGGAATGCTTATGCTAGTTAATAGTGCAGTTTGTTGTATTTGATACTGGTATGGAGCTCTCAGCAGAAATGAATATTAAAGTAACATGAGGAATGACAACTTTATGAATGGAGAATTAGTCATCTCATTATGAATATTGGATAGATATTGGAAGACTTGAAAGGTTGGACATTCCATGTTGCTTGATCATCTTCGTGCTTCACAACGAACAAGCAATATGATCCCTTTGATGGCAATATAGAATTCCTTGGTTGGTCGTTTTTCTCAATATCAGACCCTGTTACATGTGCTAACTTTCTGGCTTTCTCTTTTTTCTTGAAGCCATCCAGAAGCAGTTGAAGATGGGTATGATAATGGCTCACATGTAACAGTGGAAGCTGAAGAGGTAGAAAATTTGGATACAGCTAAAGAAAATGAAATTACAGAATCGCTAGTCCCTGAAGAACATGCCCTTGAACCGAATACTGTATCCTATCAGGACCTGTCCCAGAACTACTCGAGCTCTCTAGAAATAGATGAATACAATAAGCTATATAAACAGTATTGTGAAGTTGAGGAGCAAAGACAAAATATTCTACAGAAACTGCAACACATCAGTAATGGCCATTATTCATATCCGACTGACACATCTGTTTCTGGCTTGCAATGGGGAACTAATTATGCTACTCAAGAATATCAGCCTGTTAGTCAAGTGCCTTGTGGGACGCCAGTGGTTTCTTGCGTCCAATGTGCCTGTCCATGCTCAACAACTTCTTGCCCTCCAAGTGGTGCTGTTTGTGCTTCTACCGCACATATTGGCGTAGGAAGGAAACCAGCAGCTGAAGATGATATCGTCAAAACAGCAATTGGAGCTGCAAAACAAGCATTATCCACATTGAATGACAAAACATCTGGTAAATCACTCTCATCAAAAGTCTTAAGTGACGTGGGCTTTTGAAACTGTTGGTTTTAGAATTATCTTTCTATTGGGACTAGTCTATTATTATAGGAACTATCAAGCTCCCTCGTATCTTCATACTTGATGTGCTCATGATCCTGTCTGTTTGAAGTCTCTAAATGTACTGGGAAAGGGAGGTTAAGTTGCAGAAACCTTATATTTGAAGGACCAAGTAGTATGAAATTTGACTAATATTACTCATGTGCTTGATTCCTTGGTCCATTTACAGTGTGATATCTGCAAATTTACATGTTTGAATTGAGATCCAGTCAACTTACTTAAGTTAATTTTTATATTTAAACACTCAAATAGAGCATAAAAGCAAAGTTGTCACTGTTAGAGCATGATTACTATTTAACTAGGATAAGCAGGTCTAGTTCCTGTTCAATCGTTTGAGGACTCCTCGCTGTATAGACTGAAGAAACCACCGCATTTTCTGGAGTCTCCATGTCTTGACCTCCTGATGACCCTCATCTTATTACAATATGAAGTCAACAGAGATAAAGTCTTGTGAGTGAATGAACTTGCTAAATGTGCTAAGCTGATTTTTGGAGGCTTATTGTAATAATGTCCACAGAAAGCCGATTTCGTGGTACAAATGCTGTCACTTGGGCTTTGCTTTGTCTGTTGCTTAAATGGGAAGTGAAAATCTTAGATTTCGACTGTACTGTTATATGCAGATTCAACCGAGGAGAACAATGCAGTGACAGCAAATGGGAGCTCTGAAACAGATCTAAGTACTGTTCTGAATGCCTGGTACTCTGCGGGTTTCTACACGGGCAAGTAAGTACTTGTATTACAATTTCTCTTTACAAGGCAAAATAAATAAAGACCTTCTCTATTCTCTGGTCATTTTTAATTCTGTTGCCAATGTAATGTCTCTAAATTTCCTAATCCTCTTTCTGATGTGCATCATAGTTTTGCCATGACAATGGATATTCTTCATTCTTAAAGGCTAAACGCCTTAAATTACATTAGTGGGGCTTAATCTGACGTTAATTTTTACTTTTGGAAAACTTTCTACTGCTTCAGTAACAGCAATAGATTGCTTATTGTTTTATGATTTTGAGTAGAGGAGATCAAAATTTTCTGAAACATGACCGACTTAAGTAAGTAATCAAGACTAGAAGATCATGGGCTTTGGATGAAAAAGATGAAAGTGGAATTGCCACCTATTAAATCTATTGTCAGATTGAAACTAAGAAAGCACTGGTATAATTTCGCAGAGAAAACATGACATAATAGGGTTTTAGTGTTATTAATGCATAATTTGTGATCCAACAACAGTTATAGTGAAATTCCAGTTCTTAGCAGGAGAAGATTGCAGAGACCCTGTGTTATGCTATTATTGTCAGTACATTCTGAATCTGAAATTTTGTGGGCTAGCATTACCTTTTAGTGAGTTTATTGATATGGAAAAACTAGAGAAATAATCTGTATGTTTCTTAGGCTTATCTTACAATCCGTTTGATGTTGATGTTTCTGACTCAATTTGAAATCCTTCTTATGCTTTACGAGAATCAGTTGATGGTTTAAAACCTGGAGATTTTGCTTTTGCAGTCTTGCCCCATCTTCTTGTTCATTTTAGACTTGGTCTTAAACAATTTAAACTTTTCTCTGGGAGAGGTGTTTGTGCGACTACTACTTTGGCTTGCCACTTGCCAGTCCCGTTCACATCTAACTTCCCCCAGATCTTAGGGGTTCGAAATGTTCGAACACTGATATCAGTGATAAGTGATACCTGGTTCTCTTTAAAAAGCAGTGGATTATCTAATTGTTTTCTTAGCTGTTCTTATTTTGTGAATATCATGACCTAGTCAAGGTAATACTAGTATTAAGCCCTAATAGCACACTACCTCTTCCCATTCAGTAAACGATGTCGTTCCTGCCACTAGTCAAAGGGAGCGAGAGAAGAGGGATCTTAAAACAAAATCCATCTCTGCGGATTTTTAGCTTTGGTTAGTATAACTTATCTCTCTTAGTACATTGGTCTCTTACATTTCGTATTTTGACGTATGGATTTGGCTAAACCTCTCTCGAACTGATTTGATATCGGGTTGGCATGCCTGTCACAACAATTAGAATAAAGTCTTGGTCCCAAAAGAATTTGGGGTTGACAAACGTGAATCTTCATGAGCAATCATGAAACGGGAAAAAGATGTTTTAAGTAAAGTATTTGTTAAAGAATTAATAATTATAAATATAAATTATAGAAATAAGAAAATTATAATGTTAAACAATCTCTTTAGAAAAAGCTTTACACAAAAAAAAATGTTCTTTCTCATTAACATAAAGTCCTTTGCTCCACTTAGTCCTATCTAAAGCCATACTCTCATCAGTCCTAAGAAACCTCATCACTCTCAATGACTCTTAACCACGTAGTCTTATGCTTTTTTTACCTTATAACGACGTGTGAGCATATTAGGTGGAACCAAATATGGAATGACGTGATTCGGGTGAGAGTAGGAGTTACACTTACACCTATTGAATACAAGATGCAAAATAGCATACTTAGGTGGTTTGGACATGTAAAAGGAAGGGTAGTTGATGCACCCGTGAGAAGAGTAGAGGGTGAAGGGATGTGCAAGTAAAAAAAGGTAAAAGTTGATCGAAAATGACATGGATAAGGGTAGTTGAGAACTATATGGGTTTACTTGGCATTAATGAGAGTATGGCTTTGGATATAGCAAAATGGAGGGCAGCAATCCGTGTTGAGTGTGGATTTATTATTTCTTTAGTATCACTTCTGTCCCCCCCCCCCCCCTCCATCCCCTCTTGTATTCTCCAACGAGTCCTACTGGTTCGTGCTCGGTGACCCAATTATTTTGGGATTAAGAAATGGTTTTTGTTGAAGCTTCCACCACTTAATCATTGGCTCCATAAGGTGTTTATCTTTTTGTTTAATTTTGTTTCGGGGAAAATTAAGCACCAACAATCTTAGGTTACTACATTCTCACCCTCTTAAAATGTTACTAATCCTCCATGTACTCCTTACTAGGAAGAAACAAATTTGGATAGCACTGCCTCTAGTCATAAACGTGACCAAATGAGGGTCCATCTTCTTGAAACCAGTGTTTGCTAGAACCATATCATATGCTACTGCATATACTTTCCCGCTTCAATCCAAGTAACCTACTTTGAATAGGCTACGATATACGCACAATAAGAAGGGCTAAGAAAATACCCAAAATACTGCCCTAGTAAAATACATTACTTACTGAAGGGGAAGAGCTAGTGGCGTATAACAGCATATCACTTATTTCTACAGCTATGTCATTTGCTTACAACTGTCTAGTATTAACGCCCTACCTCCCTGCTAATGTCAAATTCTTGAATGCGTCGTAGGTATCTAACAGAGAAGTCTCGTGAGAAACAACATGATTAGGTGCTTCTGTATGTTTACTGCCAAGCTTTATGTCCTATGTCGATGCCACAGAAGCAAGTGATGGTTTAGCTTGGGAGCAGACTCATTGCAAATTCTTTATTCAAGACAATGGAGCTGAAGTCATGATGTTGCTCAGCATCAAGAATCCGGTGACCACCTGAAGCTCTTCAGTATGTTGCCCTTGTTTAGTAAGCTAGTGGTTATACGGGCACATTGAGCATAAAGTTGCTTAGAGCTTATGTATGTATTATTCTACAGTGAGTATAAAGTTGGTTAAGGCTTGTGCATGTGTGACTTTATAAAGAACAAGGAGCAAGGGGAGCCGATCTGATTTTTGTATCTGCAGCTAGGCTTCACCCCCCCCCCCCCTCTCCAACCNNTCCCCCCCCCCCCCCCCTCTCCAACCCCCCCACGGAAAAAAAAAAAAAATTCGTTGGATCTAGCCTGCATTTCATGCTCAACTTATTGAAGTGCTTTTAAAGGTGTTTTCCAGAGGTGCTAAAAGTGAAGGCATTTGTTTTTTTTTTTTAACTTAGCTGTATGGATGAGATTATATGGTTTCTGATGACATATTAATGTGCGTTAGGAATAATTGTGCCCAACTGCGCAAAACAACTTGATTGATGAACGGCAGAAGGAGCTTAACCTCACTTAGTCATTTTGAGTCTGGTCAAGATCTAAGCCCGGCTGCACGGGGAGTGGGAAGAAATGGAAACGGGAAAAGAACTACACCGTATAGAAGCATGTATTTCCACATAAATTATCTCAAATAAGTTTTTATAAATATAATCAGACTATCACAATTCTCTGTGGCTTGATACGGATTACTATACAATAGCACTGTGTTCAAGTTACAACAAGGCCGCCGCAATAACAAGATTGACCCCCACCCCCCCTCTTCCTCACCAGCAAGCCAGCAACACTGTCCACAATTACACCTTCACATTTTGTGCAGCTAGCTTAATTTGATCGATTGTAAATATACCAAACATGTCATCATCTCTGACAGCGTTAATCACTGCCAGTGCAACGTCATCCACGCTAACAGGAGGTGCCAAAAGCAAGTCTGATGCAGGAAGAGAATTTAGTGGCCGTGTAAAGTTCTCCGTAGCGCGCAAGAACTTTTCCAGTGGTTCGCCCACCAAATCAAGAGGAATTTCATAACCATCCACCTTTCTCTTACCATATATGAAACCCGGTCTTAAAACAACACCTGAAAAAATTCAGGCTCCACACAGACGTCAGCAAAGTGAACTTAAAAAAAAAGAGAATATATGCTTCAATCGGTAATCAAGACATAGCGCCCAAAGAGGACTTATTCAGCCCAATAACTAATGGAATAAAAGGAAGGAATAATTTGAAATCCCCAAAAAATTCGAAAAAAGCCACTTCTTCAGCCTAGAGAAAACGCCCTCGCACACCATCAGGTTAATCAATGGTAGGAAAACCCAGGACCAGAAAATCATTTATACAAGTAACTTATTCCTCATTAATTATTGGACTTCTGCCAGAAAGCAGGTTACAAAGATGATGAATCCAGGAAGCAGTGTCGTCTATAAATCCCAACGGTATTCAGTTTTCCAAACAGAGGACCTCAACAATTGTAAACTGAGGACATGAGATGGCATGGCGAAACATGGAAAGAAATGTAAGAAAATTACCAGAATTAGGGTACTTTGAAAGCACCTCTGACTCAGCTTTCCTCTTTCCTGTGAAGTATCCAGACTGAAGCAAGAAGGACGGCAAGTTGTAATCATGAACAGAGATCAAAATGAATTTGGGGACTCCTGCAAATAGATGAAAGGACAATGAAATATGACTCAATTAAATTAGAATGCAAAGCGGATTAATCCCAAATTTTCAACATTTCATCAACAGTAAAAATCCACATTGGTGATTGAATTTTATCGTTGCTCCAAATTTGCATACTCTGCTTCCTCCTCTTCAGATGTTGGCTACACTAGATGGTGGTTTTGTTGCTTAAGAAATGTACGTTTACAAATACATCGCTTTGTTAAGAGTTAGAACAGATGTGGATAATATGAATAATGGCAGACAGCCAAAAATATCTTACAGCTTGTTTAAAAAATCCAATAGAAGGGAAGAGATGGGAGGGAAGAAGGAAGGAGAAGAAAGATAGAGGGAGAGGAGAGAGAATAATGCCAGACATCCTAAAAGATCTCACAGTTTCTTTGCTTTGATGGCCTAGTAGGTAGTAGTAGGTCAACCGACATGTAGTTCTTAATTAAGAATTCAACATGGATCTCGGATTTTCGGGTATCTGAATATCCTGATATCTGAAGTTTCGGATATCTGGATACTTCGGATTGGATTCGGATTATGATAATTGTGATCTGAAATTTCGGAAATCCAATCGGAAAGTTGATTTTGAATCGGATATCCTAATAAGGACACACCTAAGCATATCCTAAACAATAAATATTTATCCTGTCAAAATAGTAAACCAGTAACTACAAGGTGGCACATGCTCCCATCAGGTGCAAATGCAACTTGGTTTAGACTTTATATACGTAACCCTAGTACAAAACACAACATCTTCATATACCTCTCTCATGAAACAAGCAAAATTTCTCAAGGACAAGTATAAACAGCACAAATGGATTGTGAACGTATCACTAAAAGTAAAACCTAAGTGGTATGCAGCTATCAGTATCATATAACCAAACCCTGAAAGGCTTTTAGATCTGAGAGAAGAAACGAACTTGCAATGCTTCCTGACCTTGACTCACTCAGTGTAATCCCTTTCCCACTAGGTCCAATGTTCGATTGCATAACGAGGATTTCACATCATATAGTAATCTGTTTTCTAATAACTGCGTTACCTTTGATTTTAGATTTTGGAAAGATAAAACGGTTAATCTAAAATTAGTTTCAAAGAGAGCAAACTTAAAACAGTCCAGGATCACTATACTCAGATTATGAGATGAAGTCCCTTACCATAATCCTTTGCAGCTGTTACTGCCACAACATTAGCCTCACCATTGATCCTTCTCATTTGCTCCTCATTTCCAAAACCTCCAAGGGTTGAGACAACAGCAGTGGCTCCGAGAAGGACATCATCCCAGTTAGCATAGAAGACATCCCCTGAGTGACAGAGAAGATTTAGAGAACGTATTTTTAGGACAAGACAATGCTTTCTTAGTTGACAGCTACATGGAGACTAAATGGCATGTATTCCTTAAACGCATACATATTGCTTTCAGAGTGGAATATCACCAGCTTGGCATCATGCCCCATTTGCTTCAGAAGTTAAGATGGATTTTTGGGAGCTCTTTCTTAGGGAGAGGACATAGCCCTTCTCTCCAGGGTGATGACTAAAGGTGATCAAAGTTTATAGACATGCAACAGACATGCGTACAGGATTCTTAGTTGATAGTACATATAAAGATAATTTCCAAAGTAGAGAAAAAAAAATAAAAAAGCCAGTAACATGTTGTTAGGTGCTCTAACATTGATATTTCCAAAAAAAAAATAAAAGGTTCTCTAACATTGATTGTGGAATTGGAACATGGAGTCAAACTCAACTATAGCTGCTAATGATTGTCCTCACAGATGCCACGATGATTTCACTATATGCATGAATCTGAAACTTGCGCAAGGATTGGGGTTTTTTTTTTTTTTTTTTTTTTTGTAGCTATTAGTGTAGTCTAGTACTCTTAGGATGAAATTTAGACAACTAGCAAGTCACCAAAGACTTCCGCCTGCTTGGGATGACTGACTGAATTGTTGGAGTTACTTTTTTGCTAATTTAACAATATGATTCTGGCGGAGTACCAGTTCATTATCAAACACACTGTGAGAATTGCAGCCATACTTTAAAGTTAGACATTAACAAGGACCCTCAGAGTTTTCCGATATCCAGAGTCTTTGTCCATCTGTCGAGCCTCTAAGTAGGGCACACATACCAGCATTCTAACTATGCAAGGCTCAGGGACAAAGAAAGAAGAAAATGCAAGAAAGTCTAATATGTCATTGATCATCAAGCTAGCAAAGGAACAAAAGATTCCCACTCGTAATGAAAAATTTCAAAAGATTAATCTTTGAATGCTTATCGGAGGGACAGGACCGAGGTTCAAAGGCCTGATATCTCTGTTAATATACAGCATAAGAAAACAATACACCAATACTACATAAGCTGTTAAGTACGGAGTAGAATTCTTTCTTGAACAAAATCCAAGTAAGATGGTCAGGACAAGAGAACTAGGGCACACTCTTTAATTTTATAGGCCTTTCATGTCTTAGTGATGGCTATTTGTCCAACCTATTGAGGTAGTTCCTTTTAGGTAGATCTAATTTACTTATAAGTGGAAATTTGTTAATAAGATATAAGATATAAGATATTCCCATTTTTTGAACTGTTAAGGAAACAACTTCACATACAACACTAGGAGGAGGATTGTTCAGAGAATGAAACTAATGACAAGATACAAACTTTTAATAAAACATACTTAATAAAAAGTTTTAGCATAGATCAAAAACTCTTTGGAACTTACAGTAAGAGCAGCCTACTCAAATAGTGGTGAGAGGTGATGCATACCTGGTATCCAGGAAACCTGATCTGCGTAAGGTTCTGAGGAACGAGGGCGTCCTGACCTGCAGAATTCATTATACCCTCAGACTCTGCATACTATGGTCTGAAGGAATTTCAAAAGAACAAACAGAACCTCCTTTTGCTGACACTTTACTATAATATAAGAGCAATGCTTTTTTCAAACAAGCAACTTCATATATTTAATCCTCAACCTTGTATGCATCAGGCATGATAGCTATCAATAGGACTTACCTGCTCATACTTACAACCTCTATGCCTTTTGATACTGCAGCTTTGCATATTGCCGAGCCCACAAAGCCACTGCCTCCCAGGACAACTAGCTACTAAGGAAAGCGACGACCATGAGCAATGCAGTGATGTTTAGCAACAGAAACAACTTACATTGACACAAAATGATAGAATCTTAAACCAGCTTCTTCAAGTTCTCACCTTTTCTGTCTTAACCTTAGCTGTAACATCTATTGTAGCCGATCCGGAGTCCTCCCCTATGTTTGTTCCCGCATAACTACATTTGATTTGACAGCCTCTAACTCTGTAATAAGAGAAATGACAGCAGTATCATGAGGTATGTCCAACCTATAAGGCCTTAGATAAGAAGGCGAAGGACTGAAAGTCATTTGCACACTTATATGTCTTATATGTCTGTTAACAATACAAAAACTCAGATATGTCGCTTGTTGTATCAAAATCGATGATAGGTGATAAGTTAATAATGATTATCTCCAATGTGGCCAACACATGCTGAAACTGTATCATCGCCGATGCAAAATGGCTAGATGATTTTACGGATCTTACACCAATCAAGAAGGGAACTTGGAAGACAGCAATTCGCGACTTTCAGGCTGGTCAAAACTGCAAAGGATAGTTACTTCTAACAGAAGGCAAAGGACTGAGACTAATATAACTTAGCTTTTACATGCCTAGCATATAGCAAAGAAATCGTCTTTGACTGCAGTCATGTCAATATCCACAAACACTGATCATATGAAATAGTTCTTGCTTTCTCGCACATACAATGATTTCCATCTCTATTTCTGTAATCATTTTCCTCATTGCCTATGCAGAATGTTTTATTTTAACCAAGGGAATGATAATATCTGAGGACATGAGAAGATGATCTCAAAATAGAAAGCAATGTAGAAGACCAACACATGAGCATAATTCACCTTCTCTTTCTTAGTGGTCCGATTGCTTTGCAGTACAAGTTTACAATGCCTACGAGTTTCCATTTTCTGTGAATTGTCATTTCATGTGAATTAACCAAAGTTATTTGGTTGCACACAGCTAATTCCTACACAAATTTCCATTCATCTAAGGATCCCTAGGTAAGCAAATTCCACCATTTTGTGAAAATTCGGAATTCCTCGGAAATTCCATTTTCTTGTGTTTTCCATGTGCAACCAAACAACCGCTTAGTTACCTCAAAAATCCAAACCTTCTATCCCACACAATCCTCTAAGTGGTCGTTTGGTTGCCAAGTAAAATCAAGGGAATACAGAATTCCCATGAATGGAGAAAGTTAGAGTTGTTTGGCTAATCAAAATCATGGGAATTCAGAATTTATGGAAATTTTCAATCCCTACCAAATGGAGGAATTAGCTTACTTTGCCCCCCCCCCCCTCTGATTGGCAATTCCGATGGACTTTAATTCCTACATTTGCGACCAAACAACTTCACAAATTATTAGAAAAGACCGGTTCCTTTTACGATAAAAGTAGACGAGCTACTTGCAAGCTAAATCTAGGCAAGCTTCATCCAAGCCCAAATCAAATATGAGAGATATCTCTCTTTATTGGGCCAGCATGGCTCCGTCTACTTTTATGCCTACTTTTATCACTCTTCCGAGACTTTCTGAACCAATTTTGACAAATTTCCATGAATTTCTAATTCCTGGGAAACGGAAATTCATGTGAATACTAAATTCCCACATACAACCAAACGACCACTAACTACACGAATTCAGATACGTATTCTCTAACCCATTTAACCATTTCTAACATGCACAACCCTCCACAAACAAATACAACAAAATTTCAACACTACCCTTTTCTTGCATTCATCCAAAGCACTCCCACAATGTATATAAACCACCATCCAACAAACTTACAGAAATTGAGCAAAAGGAAAAAAGAGAGTATATGTACCGTTGTTGAAGAGGTAAATTTGGGCAAGAGAGTATGCGAGAAGGGAAGAGATTTGTGGTGCTGAGAGTTGAAGGGGTAAAAGAAATGGCAGAGCAAGATACAAGTGATGACATTATGTTTATTTTACTGTTGTATGAACAAGCAGAGAGTAGCTTGGAATTCAGAGTTTTCATAAGGGAGTTTTCTGGAGGAGGAGATTTAAGCAAGTGATTTCAGTGAAAGCAGACCTCAAAATATTGGCAGTTTTATGTAATACTAACTGTGTAGAAATGCAAAATTAACAAATTCAACCACCACCAAGCTCCCCTTTTCTGTTTCTTTATGGAAAAAGGTGCCAAAAATAGTAGTCGGCAGTTTCATTTTTGTAAGATCTATTATAAGTATTGTGAGTATATGTACTGTCAAATATATTTGTATATATCTTTATGTATTACTCCCTTCAAATTTATTTATTCTTCATACTAAGTGTTTTTACGTTTGTCAATGCATATTTTGTGTGCTAAATATCTTTAATTCTATGTTAGGCAAAATTATAAAAATTAGATATTCTTAATCTACTCATTAAGATAAATCAAACAAGATCCCACATGATTATATTTTACCTTATATATTGGAAAGAAATCTATTAGCAATCTAGACTTATGAATAGTGTCACAAAACAAAGTAGGAAGAATAAATAGATCTGGAGGAAGCATTTGGCATCAGATAAATTAAAAATAAATAAAAATACTTTAAGTTAAACATGAGAATAAGTCCTCTCAGGTGTACCTAATAATTTGCTTATTTAGTTATTTTTGTCCATGTTTGATTTTATTGGCCAAACAATATCATTTTTCAACAATTGTTTTCCAATCAAGATGTTGTATGTACTAGTAATAAGATAAACTAGTTTTTGGCCCCGGTGATTGCCGGGATATTTTAATATTCAATCTTTTTTAATGATCAAAGATATGATTATATATATATATATATATATATATTTGGTTCATATGATTTGACCATTGAACATACAATGATACATATATTCGTACTATCTGAGGTTGTTAACAAATTATTGAAAATAATGTTGTTTTTATTTGTGTAAGGTTGTTATTCTTCCCGTGAATACGCATGGTGAGAAATGAAAATTGAGGCAATTATTACTCAACGTGGATTCCGTTAATAAGAAAAGTTTTTTTTTATTACATGTAATAATTATTATCATTACTTAACTAGGGATCTACCCGTGAATTTCACGGTTAATGATAATAAGTTTGAATCTAAGTTCTATCAAATAATTTGCGATTTTGAAACACTATTATATAAATTAGAAGTTAAGGCAAGGTGAAAGTAAAGAAATTTACATATAAAGTTCTCACAACCTTATATAATATTAGTTGTTTGTTAATCTCATTATGGAAAAAGTTCCTAATAAAAAAAATTCATATAAGGCCAGTGAATATACAAAAATAAAAGATAATTTAAGGCTTGTTTTGTAGCTTATTATTTGTTGTATGACCTTCAACATTCACAAAAGTGGTATGAATATGACTAAAACTAAAATTGTCTCATCTCACTATTCTCACAAACAAAATTGTTTCACTATCATTCTCCAAGTCTCGGTACTATTACTCCCTCTCTAAAGATGAATCCACAATTAAAAAATATCATTACAGGCTCCCAACCCATTTCATCAGCAACCCACCATCATAATTAACTCAGCTCGATTCACCATCGTTACTAATTTCGTCTACCTTTGTCCAACTCCCCCCCTTCTTCTTGCTGACCCCTCAACCTCGACGTCTTGTAAACCACCACCACCACCTAATTAGAGCAAAACCAAGACTATCCCCGGAAACCCCTTGAAAGTTATCATTGTCCATGTTTGTCCACCGACCATCCTAAAGTGTCAATTTTTTCTTTATTTACAACTGAAAATTTTGTTTTATAATTTTGTAGTTGTTTGGGTTGTTTTTAGATTGAATTTCTTTGTATTTTTTTTTTTTTGGCCGAGACACAAAAATGCATATTTTTTTTTATTTCATATGAGTATACAAATTTGTTTATAATCTTTCATTCAAAATATAAAAATACATTTGCAGTTGAGGCTAACTTACGTTTGTTTGGTGGAACAGTATCTTTCTACCTTGGTGATACTTCAATTTCTCGAACTTGCAAATCAACCCAATGATATAGTTTTGTACACAATAAATTAAACTTAATTATACCTACTTGTGCTGGGTTAAAAATAAATTAGCTTGTAGTACTATTTTCTAAAGGTGAGCTGCCTTTAGTTACTGTTGAAAATCAATAGTTTGGTTGGCTAACACCTTTCACTCTGTGTTTGCTATAAGCCTAGAAGGTATATAGTAGAAGTTTTTTCAGGAAATATATATTCTCTCCACTTTTTACTATAAATGAGTATAAAATTCACATATATTGTTCATTTAATCCTAGCCGTGATTCTTGCGTACATGATGTTTTGCCTATAAGAGAGTTACTCCATAACATTTTCCTCTTATTTTTATTACCCATTCTTAAGCCGATTTTCACCTATGATATTGTCAATACTTTCCTATATTGTCATATCTTCCTTTTCTAACTTTAATTCAAACATATACCGTCTCATGGCATTATTCTCCATCTTATTAACCTATCAATTATTTTATGAAATTTCTTTGTGCTTAAAAATTTCAAATTTCGGCTATAAATTGTAAGTGGATTAATTTTTTTTTTTGTAAAAATGGTAAAATATCTAATATAAAAATAGGGAGTGTAAAAATCAGTTTCCTTTTAATTACCTCTTGTATCTCACAACAAACAATCATCACTAACGTACAAAAAGTTATGAAAAGAGAAAGAGTACAAAAAGAAGTAGGCAATGCATATATACCGAATATATGAATATGAGAAAGGGATGATGAAGATTTTTTCCATTTGAAAAGGAATTACACAACATATAATATAGGCAAGGCAATATCAAATGAT
>CAAKMY010065417.1:17069-44817 GCA_901111285.1 Corrigiola litoralis
GGAAATGTTGGATAAGAATTTCATCTGATGATATCATTTAATCACTCATAATAACTATTTATTGCCTATATTACAATAATTTAATCTACTATGATTTTATATATGATTATAAAAAAGGGATGTTTAAATCACTACCTTAATTTAAGCAAGTTATAAAAGGATTGCCAGTATTATCTACTCTGACTATTCCCCTAGATTTTTCTAGACAAATCATTTCTATTTATAAAGGTATCAATTGCAATTAATGTTGTCAATTAAACGATTTTAAAAAGGAAGGGAAAGTATCTCCTTATGGTAGTAAATCTACATTACAAACTGCATGACGAATATCCTTTTAATGTTACATGGAGTTATCATGGAACAATTACTAGCATAGTGGTTAAATTCTTCATTTCCAAATGTGAGGTCTTGAGTTCAAGACTTGGTAACTCTTTATTTTATTCCAAATTATTGTGGTGTATGACGTGGACAAAATGAATGAGGAGCCGACATTTGGATGCTGACTGTACAAAATTAATATAAACACGCCATGTGGCAGCCATGGTTGTTGTTTTAATAATATAGATTAGATTAGATGTTACTTTTAAATGATATTCATAAATTTAAAATAATAAAGGGAGAAATTGAATTGTAATTAATAAGAGATGTTGGTAGATAATGAGAGGACGGCGTGGCGCGATGGTGTGGTAGATGCTCTGGCGCAATGACTAAACGTGAACGTGAACGCCTTTTGACGATGTCGTATAGATTTGTACTGCACAAGAAAAATGAACTTGGTGGTGGCTGAATTTGTTAATTTTGCATTTCTACGTTATTATTACATGAAAGTGCCATAATAATGTAGAAATAGAGTTTACAGTAAGTGATAGTATAAAAAATAGGCCACATGCCAACATCACTAAGGAAAAAATGCAAGTTAAAAACCTATTACTAATTATAAACTTTACATAATAAACTTATTTTTCAACTCTAGAGTATCCTATATTCCCAGCACACGCACTATATATCTAATTTTCGAATGTGATTTTACATGCATCCTATGAATACTAGCACATAAGGATCATTAGGGTCAAAGGCGGGTCGGAGTTCACAACCTCCATATTCGACCCACTTTCTTAACGGACCTTAAATCCACCTCCACCTTCGCATCCACCAATCCTACACCATATCCGACCCATTTCAAAAAATGTTACCTCCGCATCCAATCTGTCGATTTTGTTGTTGTAAGAGAACTTATATCTACTCGGTGCCCACATCCAACGCGATTCCGACATGTATTTTGTAACAAATAATAAACAAGTAATTAATCTTATAAATAACCTAGTGACCAACACATCCCATATTTTTTCAGCGGTCTTAAACGGAGACATGTCGGAGGTCCACCAAAGACGAGTCGGAGGTCAGTTGGAGGTGGGGTGAGTTGGAGGTCTATCGGAAATCAAAGTATGAACCACCCCCCGACCCACCTCCGCGAATTTGAATCAGATTTTTGTAGTCTTATCGAATCGGACTCGGATCGTATTCGAACACAATTTCCATCCGTAGCAGCAGACACAGAAAACGCATGGGTACCAGGTAAGAAGGCCAAAAAGGCCGGGTACCGAAAAGCGCACCAAGCCACCAAAGAACGCATCACCATTCCATACCAATCGTGCAAGTATACACACACATAACCACCCCCTGTCCCAGTGTCCCCCTTCAATTCATCATCACTCTCTCTCATCCTCAAACATAACTCAAACATAACTCAACTGAACTCAACTGAACTCAACTGAACTCAAAGTCCAACAGAACATAAGTAAGTCATAGTACTACCCCCATAAAGTCTCACATTCTCGTTACTTAACCTCACAAGTCAATAACTAACTAACTAACTAACTAAAAACAGGAAAGAAAATGTCAATAATATTATCTACTTGTACGCCACCCATAGTAGACCTCTTCAGAGACAGACTCTCCTCCTCATCTGCCACCTCATCTTTATCCTTTCCCATACGACGTCGTAACACTAGTTTTACTTTACCAACTAAAACTATCTCTTTGGTCTGTTGCTGCTCCTCCAATCTCAACTTAATGGCTGACTCCCCTCTCACAACTCCCTCGTCGTCGCTGTCGAAAGGCCACGACGACAGACCCCTTCACTCTCGCACCTTCCTCCACCTCCGGTCCGGCCAAGGTTGTTATTTTTATTTTTTTATTTTTATTAGAAATGTTCTTGTAAGCATATTATTGTTTTTTTTAACTGAAGTTGTTTAATTGAATTTGTTTTGATTTGTTTTAGAATGGTATATTTAATTTTTTATTCTTTGTTTGATATTTTAGTAGTTTTCTTGTTTATTTTGTATCTTTATTAGAAATGTTGCTGTAAGAAAATTGTAGTTTCATATTTTTTAGATTAATGTTTCTTTTGCTTTGTATTTTATTTTAGTTTTGATTAGTTTTAATGTGATATATATGCTGGAAATGTAATTGACTGATGGATATGTATATGTTATGCTTCTGTTTTTATTGTTTGTTTGATATTTTAGTAGTTTTCCTGTTTAATTTGTTATCTTTATTAGAAATATTGTAAGGAAATCATAGTCTTAATTTTACTTTCAATTAAGGTTTTTTTGATTTGTATTTGTTAGTTTTGATTAGGTTTAGTATGATACTCCCTCTGTCCCAGCGAATAGTTTACATTTGCTTTTTCACGTTTTTCAAGGGGCTATTTTGACCATCAATAACTCAAAATATATAATTGAGCAAAATATAAATTTAGTATAGTTATGTTTGTATTTAAGAGTACTTTAATATGATTATATTTTTATAATTTTCTCAATTATATATTTTGAGTTATTGATGGTCAAAGTAACTCCTCGAAAATTGTGAAAAAGCAAGTGTAAACTATTGGCTGGGATAGAGGGAGTATATCATATGTATGCTGGAAATGTGGTTGACGGCTGGATATGTTTGTTATGTTTTCTTTGTTTGTTTGATATTTTAACTTTCTTTTTTGTTTTATTTGTATGTAATGATGATTAGAGAACTTTAAATATTGCATATCTTATGTGGAATATGGAATATGGAATACAGAAGTCACGATTGTTTCGGAGAAATTGTTACGAAGAGGAGATTGAGTGATTGCGACATAAGCAATTATTAGTGATATATAATTGTGATTCCGGTATGGCATTTCGCAATTTTTTCGGTCAATTGTTAGGGAGACGAGATTGAGTGATTGCGACATAAGCAATTATTAGTGCTGTAAAGGTTGTGAATTGTGATTCCGGTATGGCAGTGTTAAAGATTTCCTCGATTATTAGGAAAAGGAGATTGAGTGATTGCGACACAAGCAATTGCTAATAACATACGGAGTAAATTGTTATGAATTGTGATGCCGGTATGGTAGTGTCAAAGATTTCCCAATTTTGGCGAGTTACGTTTTTGACTACGGTTTTAGTACTAGGGATAGCCCCGAAATCATTCCTAGCGGCATTGTTGGAGGTAGTCGCTACTGTTTTACAGCTAGTCTTTGAGAGACCCTCTAATTTTATAATAGAAGTAGACCAAGCCATGCTGGCCCAATAAAGACATTTAAATCTACAACTCAATTTGGGCTTGTAGAGAGCTTAAGAAAATTTAGCTTGTAAAGGTTTGGTCTACTTTTATTGGTCTTTTCTAATAATTTCTGACTGTTTTATGTCGTAGGGATAGTCTCTAGGTCATTTTCTCTTAGCGGCATAGTTGGAGGTAGTTACCTCTGTTTTAAGTCGTAGGGATAGTCACTTAGTCAGTATATGCCTTGCGTGCCTGTGATGTAGAGTTGACTTTCGACATCTGTGGTTCTAGTTGTGTATTGTTGAGTCAAGCACGGAAACTTCTAGAAGGTAGCCTATTCCCGTATATAATACTCGGATACATAGGTTTACAACTAAAAAACTTCTCAAAATCGCCATTTCCTCGTATCCCATACCTTCCCAACCATGCGACCTATTGGTGGCGAGTTTGTCTGATTTTTGAGCTCTTCTAAAGTAAAAGGGATAGTTTCTTGTTCTTATGTTCTGGTAGCTTATCTATTGCTTTTCACTCGCTGCACTGTTGAATGTAGCTGTGGCGTTTGTGAATTGTGATGTACGCACTAATGGTTGTAAGTTAAGATCATGACGTCATGTTGAATTCATTTTCGGTCATTAGGAGATAATTTCTGAAGTTGTTCGGGGTTAAGGCCTACGTCTTTAGGCTATGTACATCTCTGCCTCGATGATGGCAGGTTCCATATTGTGTTGACTTCTTCTTGGTGAGCTTTATCTTGGAAGCCTTGGAAGTTTCTGAAGAATTCGTTGTAGGGTGGAGGGACTATTTAGTAGGTGGTCCTAATTCTGTAAAATCAGATATGTCTTCTCCAGTCTGGGATTTAGTACCATTCTATTGTCCACCCCCCCTAGAAGATGTCTTTGTCTGGAACAATCTCTTGATCCTTGTTATTTTTTAACTATACGAACTTCGATGTAATTTAATTTAAGGGCTTCAAAATTGTAAGCTGCTGCAGCTGTGCTATGTTTTGTCCTGTGTATTTGGATTAATATTTTTAGCATACATGTTTCTTGTTCTCACGAGTGTGTTCATGGTTGTTAAATTAAGGTGTGGCTGAAAAAAAGTTGCTTTAGCTCTGAGAAAGCAGCTGTTCTGCAATCAATTTGTGTCTTTATTTTGAAGTTCTTTTTAGGTGCAGTACATTTATCTTGATTTATGTCCTTGTTTGCTTCCTCTATCTGCAGAGCTGCTTTCTGGTATAAGAAAAGAATCCGAATTTGGGAAGTTGCCTGAAAATGTTGCTTCTGCAATGGAGGAACTTTATGAGAATTACCGCAATGCAGTAAGCTATTTTCTTGATCTATTTTATATACTGGACAAGAATTTGAAGTCTTTTTGGAAATCACTAAATATTATTTTTCTTACATTGACCAAGATCTGCCGTAATGATCTTCCTTAAATTGTTTGGGCTGCAAGAATGCCTTTCGCTCCCCACCCTCATGAGGCCCACTCTTCTTCAACTGGAGCATATGTAATTTTGTCTTGGAGCTTGTTCCCTAGGAAGTTCGTACCCTGTAATCAAAGCTCAATCTGCGCTCGATTTTTTTCTTGAAGTGGTTTTTTCGGTCATCCAGAGGCCTTCTTTTCCTATTTTAATTTTTGATTTAAATGAGTAGTTTATTTTCAATCGCAATAGTTGCTGAATATATTTCAATTTAGTTGTTGAGGTGTTCATGTTGCTCATTGCAAGAGAATGTGCTCACTGCAAGAGAAAGTTCTTGTAACTCTCACATTGTGAAGGGAAAAAAGAAACAATGGAGTTAAATACATCAGATTGGATACATGGTGATGAGGCATGACTAAACCTTTTGGACACCGGCAGACTGAAAATTTTCCTGTTTGCAAATGGCAACTGTGGTATCGTAGCCATTTGTATGTAGGTCTTTGATTCCTTTTAGACTTTTAGTGGGATGACATCATGGATGTTATCCTGTTTGCAGATTGCAACTTTGGTGTCACAGCCGTTTGTATGTAGGTCTTTGATTCCTATTAGTGGTGATGACATCTATCATGAATGTTATCGGCTTTATTTTTCAGGTTCTTTCAAGTGGGATTCCTCATGCTGAGGAACTAGTGTTGTCAAACATGGGTACTATGTTGGACAGCGTGTTACAGGATGTGGAGGTATCTTTTGTCCACTTATTGAGGTCAAATAATATGTTTTGTGATATATTTCCATTTCGGGCTCTGAAGTGGTGGAGTCTTGCTTATATTTAGCCTTAAGGAAAACAAAAAGAAAAAAAACATGTTTAATTCTTTGACCACCGCTTATTTGGTTGTAATATATTTTTTTACAGGATCCTTTCATATTCCCGCCGTATCACAAGGCTATCAGAGAGCCTTTTGACTTCTATACTTTTGGTCAGAATTACATTCGACCATTGGTAGATTTTGGGTGAGTCAAGATTTTCTCTCTCTCTCTCTCTCTCTCTCTCTCTCATAGTGATGTTTGATTTGATTTTAACATTTAGAATTCTTTTAAAACTTACTTGAAAGAGATTTGTGCTTCTCCATCAATTACGTGGGGCATGGGCAAATTAGTCAAGAGTTATATAGCCTGTTTGTTGTGACTTGCTAGCTAGAATATTTGGATTTGGAAATATGTTTCTCAAATTTCTAGTCGTCTGTCTAAAACAAAAAATTGTCATACAAGGAGAGTTGGAGAAGAGAGGGTGCGAAAGAAAAATAGAGGAGAGTTGGTTTACTCTAGTTCAGTATTAGTAAGCCGATGACAACTATGAGGGATGTGGTCTATAAGGCTTGATGTAGTCTCTTCGTCTTAGGTTCATTGTTTTTTTCTTTAGATATGACTACTCGTCCTCTGACTGGACTTCTCTTTCTTGTTAAATTTTTTCTTATCAGAAACGCAATAGATTTTTGTCCAAATTAAAACAAAAGGCAAAAACTGTTCCTCTAGTCTGGGTTCCGTCGTGTTAGTTGCTAATCATTAGTTTCTCCATTGCCCTATCTATGATTGTACAGCTGAATTTGCTATCAGATTTACTTTTTGTCGAAATAAGCTCAAAATCGTAGCTTGTGATCTGTACTCATAAGTTTTGGTTCATCTCGATGTATTGTAATGTGATTCCTGGGAAATATGGATTGGGTTTTCTGGTGACTTGTATTTGAAGAGAGGCCCAAACATGCTAGTGATTTATGGATTCTCCTTCTCTATGTTTGTTGGTCCCTTCAAATTTAGAGAAATATCATGATTCATGTTGGCACATTTTTTTTGGAAACAGAGGTGCTCTTTACCCGAAAACCCATTGTTTGTCACTATTTAAAGTTTTTTAAGGTTGAGTGTAACAAATTTCGCTGTCTTACAGTATAGGTGGACCCTGAATTATAGGTTTAAGGGAAATGATAAACTACTTTTGTAGGCCAAACCTATCGAGTACCCTATTATTTTACATACTAGTCTCTGTTGTCCAGTGTTAAGGATTGCTTAAGACACTTGCATTTGGACCTATCCAGATCCTTCCAACTTCCAAGGGTGGTATCTATATTGAGATGGTTGTTGTAGTGCCTGGCCTACTTTTGCTCATGTCCTATATTTTTGTGCATGTTTTTGCTGATTGGACAAGTTAGTGATAATTGAGCACATGTATGCGTAGCTATGTTTCAGGGCCAGCCTATTATGATGCAAGAATAGAATTTTCATCTGCTTGATCATATGATCAACTATACTTTCTTTGCTGCTGTTTCTCAGGAACTCATTTGTTGGAAACATTGCCCTATTCTATGAGATGGAGGAGAAACTTCAGCAGGTATCGAATATGTTTGGGGTGGGGGGGTTGCCGTGAAGGGTCTATGTTTAAAGCATGTTTTTGCTGGATTAAAACGGACACATATAAGATTTTTGTGATTTTTCCTGTTTTTAGAAGCCGTGTACCTTACATATCATCTATTAAAGTTGGGAAGAGGAAACTGTTTTAGAACACGTTTAACGAAGACAAAATTATGGAAACTATGGCAAGTGAACAGTTGCTTTTACCATGTACTGATAACTGAAGTAGAATGTAGAAACTTGATCAATCTCTATGCTTTCCTTGGTGAAGGTGTCAGGCTATCGATTCCTAATACTTCATGGATCATCTTATACTCCTGTGGTTGCCCTTTTTTTTTTTCTTTCTCTTAGGGCTTTCCAGTCCTTCTTGTTAAAAGTTTCTTGGTCTTAGTTGCTAGGTTTAAGATTAGAATCTGCTTTTTGAGTTGGGTTTTACAGAGATGGAAAACTTCAGAGCTTATTTGTTTCTTGTTTAAAAGTTGAGTTGTCTGCCATATGTGGTTCTCTTGCCTCTATGAGTGCCAGGACCATAAAAAACTCTTCTTTTTTAGCTCATTGATGTTCTTTGGCTTTGCTCACTGGGATTCCGGGACCCTGGTCACTGACTCACTGTAGTTCTTTAGTCCACATTTTTGTCGAGAGCATTTCAACCTCGGTTTTTATATGTTATTCTTTGCTTCATCTTCTCTCTGTCAGTTTTGCATCTGATAAGTTCTTGTTTAAGGGTAACCATATCATGCAAGTCTGATATCCTACTATACAGGGGCACAACATTGTTTTGATGTGCAACCATCAAACTGAGGCAGATCCTGCAGTTCTTGCATTGCTTTTGGAGAGGACTAACTCACTCATTGCAGAAAACATGGTGACATCAATAGCTTTTTTTTTCAAATATGTAATCTGCGGACTGTGTTTGTCCTTCATATTCCAGCGCTTACATGGGGAAATGCTAACTTCTGTTTCCTGCAGATCTATGTAGCAGGTGATCGAGTTGTAACTGATCCTCTCTGCAAACCCTTTAGCCTGGGGAGGTAATTCTACTATGCTTTATCTCTTAGTTGGAAGAAGTTTTCCTCTTTCTTTATAATGAGCGACAATAGTTTTTGTTTTTTCTCAGGAATCTCTTATGCGTGTACTCTAAAAAGCACATGTATGATGTTCCTGAGCTCGTTGACATGAAGAAAAGAGCAAATACAAGGAGTTTGAAAGAAATGGCCTTACTTTTAAGGTATCCACCTTTACTTGTTCTTTTTCAATCCTTTATTAAGAAAAGTATTTTGCTGAAAGACTTTGATTCTTGTACGATGGGTGACATGGAAAAAGTTAAATACTCGATAGTATAAAAATGTTTGCTCATTGGGCCAGCCGATGGGAGTTCACTAAAGAATACCCATGTAAAAGTATCATTTTCAAGAGGCCTTTTTGTTGGGTTGCGGGGAGGGTTGATGATGTGGTGTTTTAATTTTGTTGTCATACTTGAAGTTTTGGAAATATTGTGGCACCTTGCTGCAAGCAAGTTTGGTATCCTATGTTAGAAGATTGAGTATTTGCATGTTGGTCAAGATAACTTGTATAACTGCTTCTCTTTTTCTTTCTTTCTTCCGCCTCTAGCCCTCTACTTGATCAGTTGACTTAATGGAATATTTGTATTCAGAGGCGGTTCACAAATAATCTGGATTGCACCCAGTGGCGGAAGAGATCGTCCAGACCCGGTCACAAATGAATGGCATCCGGTAAGCTTAATAATGGAAAGTTTGAGATCTTCTTCCTCTTCTAATATTTGCTACACTCTTGATAGTGCCATATCAGTTCCCCCTCTCCCCCTTCCCCCTCCCACTTCAAAAGAAAGCAATGTGATATACTATAATAAGCTGTTCTGAGATCAGGTAACTTAAATAGTACTTTTCTTTTAAAATTTTCTTGTGCTGCCTCTTACCTTTGAGCAGTCTTGTAAATTGATTCCACAAAGGTGGGGGTGTTTCTTTTGTGCCCTTTCCTTCTCAATATCATGCAGTGATGACTGTAGCAGACATGTGTACGTGGTGAATCTACTTACTAATTCAAGGATCAGCCTGTGGTTAAAAAAATAAGAAAAAAGAATCAGGGATCATACTTAGGGGCTTTACAAAATATACTCCTGTACAGAGTGCTAATAACTACGAGATTTTCAGTTTCTTCTTTGCAATACATTCTTATTTTTGTGCTGGGTTACCATTTCTATGTTACTGATGTAAGATGTTCAGGCACCTTTTGATATGTCATCAGTCGATAATATGAGAAGGCTTGTGGAGCATGCTGGTGTACCTGGACATATATATCCATTAGCAATATTATGTTATGACATAATGCCTCCTCCACCACAGGTATGCTCTAGCTGTTTTGACAATGCCTTTTATATTTTCACTTGTGTGATTTTTGAGGAGTGTACCTGGAACCCTTTCTCTTTCAGGTTGCAAAAGAAATTGGGGAGAAAAGGGTTATATCCTTCCATGGAGCTGGGTTATCTGTGGGACCTGAGATAAACTACCATGATATTGCTCTTGGTGGCAAAAATGAGGAAGAGGTTGTTTATAGTTGAAATGTCTCCTCACCAAATTAGTATGATGCATTTGAACTGCAAAATCTAAATTATTATGGTTGTCTTGGTGCAGGTTAAGTCGGCTTATGCCCAAGCATTGCATGATTCTGTCAGTAGACAATATGAGGTCCTTAAAGCTGCCGTACATGGCAAGCAAGGTTTACCGGCATCAACCCCAACTATTTCTCTGTCACAACCTTGGTCACTTTGTTAAATCTTCATATGTCTTTGATTTCTTGTAGGTAAATCTTTTCTTTCACGTAGATAACCAATGGCATTTATTATGTTCTCTGGCTGCTTTCAGTTTCAAAGACACTTTCTTGTGGTTTGCGTGGGTGGGTAGGTGGAAGGGTGTGTGTGTGTGTGTGGGGGGGGGGGGTATGAAAATATAGAGATATACCATGTCCATATGTTGGATTTTGGATAGATGCATGATTTGACTTCAAAGTATAACATTAAAATAACTCTTGAGCTTGGAATTGTCTAGTTTATAAATCTGCTGCTCAATGTTGTACTATGTTCAGGCTCTGCTCCTGAAATGTGTGATATAGTTTTCATATTTCTTTTTACTCTTCTATTTAGTTTTTTTTTTTTTTTTTCTTGAGGGGGTGGGAGGTTTATCTACCTCAAAGGACATTTGTGACATGTGATAGATGTTGCTTGTGGGTTATGGTTAATGACCGGATGGTATTTGCTCATGTCACATAACTGCTTTGCTTATTTGTGGCTTTTGAAAGATATCCACTCCTACTTGCCTGAAACATTTTCCTTGATGTCTTGTAGCGTAGATCCCTACCTAGGATTTTCTACTGAGTGATTATATTTCTACCCATTATGAACGGGGTTGGGAAGTGTACATGACTAGCAAACTAGAGAATGAAAGAACAAGAAGGCTCTTTCATTGTTTTTGTTTCTGAAGGTTCGTCTCTCTGGAGTTAGGAGATCCCTCGTAGATCACTTGGTGGCTATATGAATGCCTAATTTCAACTCTCTATCAAGATGAGATCAGATTTGTACCAACCTTTTAAGATGATTCAGCTGGTGGTTTCTCCTTAAAGTACACTACAAATTTTTTCCTCTGGAGTGCTATCTGTTACATACTAATAGCACGAGTGATTGTAATTGCAGGTTGATAGTTGTGTACTTGGGGAACTCACAGCTTACATTTTGCTGTCCTGCATCTCAACTCACCTTTAAGCGGCACCACTCCGGAGCTCATTCAGTAGCATACTGATATGGATTATAGGGGAGATTGTAGCTATCAGTCTACTACCAATCCAATTTTGCTAGATACCAATTTGTGTGGATTTTGGCCTTACATTAAAGAGGTTTTAGTAGTCTTCAGTGCTTGTACAGCTATGTTGTTCCTGTTACATGTATATATATTCACATTGTATCCGAATTTTTTTTTTTAATTTACTTCGCAAGTTCGCAGCATTCTGTCGCTTTGTCGGTCAATATCTTGTATTAAGAGTTTGTTCTCATTCCGTACATGATTATTTTCGATAAAATCTGCAAACTTGGAAGGCATGAGGTTCCTTTTTCTTTTTTGTTCATTGCTTAATCAAAACGGGGATGTTCCAAGAGGGACAATTTTACATTTGCAAATTGTAGTCCAAAAGCTAAATGGAGTAAAAAGACGATAATTTGTACTATCATGTTAGTGCTTGATTGTTATTATAAGTTATAATCTAACCTGTAAATAGAAAAGAATATTTTACCGACAAACATTTGTAATCGATCTATATTGTGGATATAATTAATTTCGCCCAACCCATGACGCAACACTCTTTGAAGGATCGATCTCAAAACTTCACACAGTACATGTCATCACAGTCGTGTACTCGTTGAATAATTTATAACGTAACTGTAGAATCCAACAATTTTGAGTGGAATTTAAGATGTGTTTTGTTAAACTATGTACTTCATATATAAAAAAAAAAAACAAAAATTATGTACTTCATAATGCTCGTCCAATGTTTTCACAAAAGATATTTAAATACGAGAACACAATCAATTAACGTTAAATCATATAAATATTGTGGTAACAATAGAACAAAATTAATCTTTAAAACATATAGCATATACGTACGTTGTCATCAAAATGTCAAATATTAAGGAACATATGTTTGTTCAAATGATACAATCATACATTTAACTTGGCACTAATCATTTTTAAATACGAGGGCATATAATCTAGGTTGCACACTGGTACAAACACGAGGACACAGTAGCCCTAGAATAGAAGACACAGGGACACGGTTTATATAATTAAATAAATATTTAATTTAAATAAAAATACAAGTAATTTATATGAAATTGATAACAAAGTTACAAAACTATTACTAGAAATTAATAAAATGTAAGTTTTATCATGAATACGGATCATTAAGTATTATTGTATTATTTAATAGACCTTAAAAAGCCTTTAAAAAGCATATAGTATTGGACATGATTTTGTTGTGTATACGACACTTATTTCTCCGTATCTGTATCCGATATCGTGTCCGACACGGGTTCGCTAGCTAGGTGAGGTATCCGTACAACCTAGCATAGTAGCATACAATGGTCTTCTTGAGTATTGCTATGGTTAAACTTCAAGTATCACCTTGCCAATATTGGAACTAGAGAAAAGAGAATCCATGCTATCTAAAAACATCTCAACTCCCTTGTAGTATTTGTGTTTTGAAGGGTTAATCATTCCATCCTTCAAATAACCCTCCATCTCCTTCACAAAGTCTCCAAAACGATGCATATATGAGTTCAACATGAAGCCTTGCATTATAACCTCCTTACCGACCATATTCAGGAGATTCCTCACTCCCTCCCTCTCTGTCCAAATCTATACGACAAAATACACATAAGTAAAAGTTGAATGAGTAAATGACTCATCATCATACATTCATACTCGTCAAACTTAAAACTGTAATTATTAGACTGTAATAGTTCTAGATCAATGTGCTGAAGTACTTCTTCAATACAACTTACCAAAGCAGCTGTTTTCTACGTTATTCCTCACAAAGTACGGCTTAGCAAAAAGAAAACTAAAAGCGTGGAACAAATGGTCTCCGTCCTGAACATTTTTCGTAAGAGAATACTCCGTACTTCAAAATTTTATATAGCATCTTCTTAACGGTTCAAGTGAATATGATAAGTTACAGAAATTCAGAAAACGAAGAATCAATAGAAACTCTACCTTATTGTATTGAGATATCATTCCACAAAGTGGAATACGTGCATACTTATTAACATGGTTAAGCACAGCCTCAAGGGTTCTGCCCCCCACATTCTCGAAGTAGATATCAATTCCTTTGGGAAAGTATCTGCAGTCAAATTAAACAATCCGTGACACACACAGCACATTCGATCATCTACATATGAATATATGATACAACATGCACTAAGTGATTCCAAACTGGAATGCCAAAAGTTATAAAGAGGGGAAGAAAATATGTATAGTTCTTCTAGTTACTTGGTTAGAGCAGCATCGAGATTTGGTTCCTTTTTGTAGTTGAATGCATCATCAAATCCAAATTCATCTTTCAATAGCTTGACCTGAAAAGAGTTCGTGCGTATGTAAGAAACAATTATGACAATTTATACTCTTTTTCTTTTATGTAAAAGTAAACCATGGGGCAAAATCAGAAAGAAAAGAACAATATTCATGCTTCACGTACGGAACTAGTGCAAAACGTTACTGTTAGTGTTTTTTCCAGCTTATAAAGAAATGTGAGTCCTTGTACCATTTGACCATTTTATGAAAAACTCAGATTTTACCAATACAATTCTGTATTGAGGAAAAAGGGTTGTCAAAAGCTATCAGAATTGTTTAGTTACCACCTTAGATACTTCTACAGCTTTTTCATTTTTAGTTTTTAGCTCACATCGAAACTCTGCAATACCGTGTAATCACTCACTACTCACCTAGCCGTTTTCATTGAAGATTAATTGCTATGATTTGGATGTTTGGCTAATTTGGGAGAAAATTTAGAATGCTACTATCATAAAGGAAGGAGGGTATGAGAGATCTGAATACTCCGTTCTATTGTACACGCCGTGTCTCTAGTTAGACGGGCCTGGTCGCAACTCGTACAGAAGTTCTTGTAAGTGACATACATTTTCAAGTACGTAGGGCACATACAAACACCATGCATAGTGTTTCTCTGTTGTCGATCATGCACGCATCAATAATATGTGTGGATAGTGGTCGTGCATAACCATGTGTGGAACTTCCTCAATTTGACATTGCTCATACTCAACTTCACTGCCATAACAATGAATGTAGTTGTCTTCGGGACGAAGTTTGCAAGCTAGATGTTTTCAAGGTTAGATAACAACATTCACATGTGATATGCAAATGCGAGTGCTGAGTGACCACATGGTTCCATATAATTCGAAGAAAAAAAATTCTTGCACTTTACGGAACGGAAGATGGCATGCATTAATTCTTTATTCACCAAAAATTCTTTTTAGGTGGTCCTCGTTCATATCTTCCATTCATTGCAAGTGCTATAGTTTGGTTTCTTGCATTGCTCAACGAGTTGCAGAAAACGAATGGAAGAGAAATAAACTAGAAAGTTGGGTAAGTTATCATAGCTGTGAGATGTTCAGTAATACTCCGTATATGAAACTCGAACCTTTACAACCAGACCTTGCTTTAAAACCTTAATCTCGTGTTTAATTAGATTAACTAGTTTAGCTAAGTTCTTGTAACACATTTATATGAGTACCAATCTCAAGCTCAAGCTCAAGTAGCATTTAGCAAACGTACAACCAACCCCTGGCCCCCTGTTATGAGACATTCAAACCAGTTTGTTCTATGTTTAGCAATTCTTAATTCAGCAAATCATAGTTTAAATCAATATGCTGCACATAATAGGCTTACTTGATGGACAATTTAGACTTCATCGGTATCTATTCAAATTTTGTCATTAATTAAGTAGAGTTGGAGTAAAAATATAGCTTCATGCAGATACCTTATCATCGGATCCAGTGCTACCAATGACGCGACAACCTTTGAGTTTAGCCAATTGGCCAGCAATCATGCCAACACCTCCAGCAGCTGCAGAAATAAAAACATTCTCCCCTGCCTTAGGTTGCCCTATAACTTCTATTCCAATCCATGCTGCAAAACCTGGTATTCCTGCACAACATCTCTAAAAACATCACTTTACACTGTAGACAATAGTAGTTCATATAGTCGTATGATTTACTCTAGCTGGATGAAACTTTAGTAATCAAATATTGCAGGATATATAGTTATGTCAGTCACCAATGTAACTTGTAACTCAACAAATAGACATACCAAGCAAGCTGAGATACTGCACAGGGTCAATACCAGAGGCGGGATCAAGCTTTATAGACAGATTCTTGGAGGGTAACAGGAAAAACTCAGCCACTGGCATCGCTTTGCAGACTACAATGTCCCCCTCATTATACTTGGTGTCTTTTGATCGTATAATCTTTCCGATACCGTAAGATGAAATCACCTACAACACAATTACACAATATTGTACTTATAAGTACTAGTACTAACACTTAATGCTGCTCGAATGAATTTCACTGAAGCTTAATTCCATGTAAACAATGCTCGTCCTTACAACTTGAGGGTAATGACCTACTATATGTAACAAAGAGTTTACAAGCTCATGTTCATCACCTGGTTAATGCCAAACTGGGACATGAACAGACCATCCTCTTCGACACCAGTCATTCTGGAGCGTAAATAAGGGTCTACTGAGATCCAAAGGCTCTGAATAACTACATGGTTCTCTGGGATAGAATCAAAGGCCAAGGATAGGCTCACAGTTCTGAGCTTGAGGTGATCTGATGTGGGTACACCATCTCTTGCGTAGGCTGCCATGTACCATTCTCTGCTCTCCACCATCCCTCCTTCAACTCCCTGCATTATTCTTTCGAGTGCACAAGAACACTCACGGAAACTAGATATTATACTTATAGATCAGAGTTTATAAGTTGTCACTTGTAGAGTTGTGTCAAAAATTGTGAGGACTAAACAGTTAATGATATCAAGGTTTAGCAAACCATGTTCTCTTTCGGCAATTGATGGTACGTTGATAGTGATATTGGTCCCCATTGAGGCATTGATAAAAGCTACATGCCTAAAGTCTGGTTCGGAGCCAAGACTCCATAATCCCACTGTTAAAAACGATTGTTCTCTGTAACAAAGGTCCTAGTCAAAATTAATATCGTTGCCAATTTCATCATTCAAAAGGAAAGTGGTTATAGTTATTAGTTACTAAAACGCAGGCTATCTAAAAACTTGTATAATTCCTAGTTTTGGGTCACCTGTTTGTTCATGAGTTAAGATAGCCCTCCATTTCAGTCATAAGATGATCTCCAGGTAATTGAGGATAATGTATAACTGGAGGCTTCCCGACAGACACTCGTTCAACTATTTGAGTAATCGAATGGTGCGCGCTAACTTCACACAAGCATAATACTCCAGTTGTTTGGTTAACTTTGAGCGGATATAATTTCTAGTAAGTTGCATTTTTCGTGAATTAGAACGTAGAAACTCCTGGAAGTGCTTAATAATACCTAGTCTACTTCCTCCGGGAAGTCACAGACCCATTGTAAGGCCTAATAGTATGCGATTCTCTTCGTTTCCGAGAAAGTAGAAATCCCCAAGAAGCTGTAACAATTTTCACTTTTTCAGTATCCTTCATTTCCTTCCAAGTTTTCTGAAGCCGCAAGAAGTCAGGTAAATAGCCAGCACAAATCCTTCAAGAAGTGTCTCAATGTGTCGTTTGAGAAGCATGAGACCAAATTGGAAAAAGTGAGGTGTAAGCTATCCATATGGTCAAATCTTTATAGGAGATAATTATACCACCCGAAGATGGAAAATGCGAGGCACGTAAAAGAATTCATCTCGACAAGTACGAACTTAAGAGGCAAAAATGACAAATATGAGGCAAAAGCTAGAACGACCTGCGCTTTGAGATAATGATTGATATATATACAGTAAACGTAAAGCAGTTCTCTTTCTAGTTTCATAAAAAAATTAAAAAAAGTTCTCTTTCTCCTATCAGATTTGTATTACAAGATCAAAAACTCTACAGAAGTAACAGAACCCTAGTACCTAACATATATTAGGCCACCACCACTCAATCATGAGCTTGGAAACTGCAACCAAAATTTCACAACCAGATCGATAACCACCATATTGCAGCTAAGAAGTTCTAAGTGGTTTTACCAAACTTCTCTGATATATAGATATGTGGTATCATCAAAGATCAAGCGGGCATCTATGATCGTCTTCGTAATCCAACTTGCACACAAGAGCAAGGACGCACGCCAAGGTCTATCATGTTGGAACTTGACCTCCCTGGCAAATTGTACAGCACACAATTTACCAAATGAACGCAAGAAGGATCAAGATTTTAGGTTCTAATATACCAATGTAGTGTCACCCAATAAGCTTGATCAAAAGACTAACCTTTTCCAGCTTCTTGCGAAAAATCAGCTCCACTTCTCGGCGTAGGATTTCCACATCATTTGCATAATCTCTTTGATTATCCTCCTCCATTAACTGCTGCAACTGTAGCCTCATGTTCACCAGTGCCTTGTCCAAAGCACAGAAGTCCTTGAAAACTGAAGCATCGGTTGACCGAAGTTGCAATAGACTCTTCAATGAAGAAAGGGCCTGCAGGACACAAAAATATGATGCTAAGGAATGACTTTGATCAATGTGACTGAATGAGCAAGAATGACAATACAGTGACATAAGTTTAGATATGGATGTTCAGAAGAATACACTAAGGGCCGAGATCCCTCACAGTATTAGAAGTGGGGTACCTTTTCTTGGAGGTCAAGGTCATCTGAAGATGTTAGATTAACCACCGCCTTTAGAAAAACTTGATCACTAAAAAATGGGAGCTCTGCTTTGTCAGCATTCACTAACTGATACTCAGCCAAATCACCAACAAGAAAAACACACTTCCGCCTCAGTCTAATATCAAATGTTGACTTGCTCAGGATATCCTGCAAGGAAGACAACATTAAACAGTCAGGCTTTCTCAAAATGCAGTTCACCCGAACTTGAATGGCCACAATCCTCCTTTCATTTCCTTCTCCGTTGTATTTTCTTAAAATTTCGCTAGAAGGGCCCAAGGTGGTCAGATACTCAGATGCCAGTAACAGCTACTAGTGATTACAAATTTAAGCTACCTTGAGCATCAAGTCTCCAGCTTCTGCATAAAATAGTTCCTGGCCATTTACATTATTTCTGATTATGGCAGAAACAGCGTACAACGCTTTGATGGCCTCTTCCGCAAAATCAGACCTCACCATCTTTATTAGCTTCGCTAGCGGACCAAGCTCCAAAACCTGATAGTCACAAACAAAATTATAAGATACAGTGAGCAAATAGTTACCCTGCCATTAGAAGATTTAATGAGGTGCAGTGGTGGTAATGTTGGTACCGTAAGGATATACATTTTTATTATTAAGTACTTAACTAAGACCAAACACATTCCAGACAATTGCATTGCAATACAGAAAAAAGCCCAAAGAGAGAGAGAGAGAACCGATTATATGACCTGCTGCTGAACAAATGGATTATTTTGACTAGCTTTCCCAAGAACCCATGCAGCGAACTTCCTTACGTCTGGCTCAACATTATCAAGCTGTCTTACAACAGCAGCAAGACCCCCAAGTTTGCCCAAATCTGTAGAAAGATAATGAAATAAAGCAGCTGTAAACATGCTTTTCACAAATATATGACGGAAGACCATCAATGGAGCAACAAGTTTACTACTTTACTGAGAAATCTTCCTGGCACAAAAGCACAGTGAAAGTACTAATGATGTAGCCCAGGGGAAGGGGAGATGGAAAAACTACTCAATATTAATGAAGTAAAAGTCTTCTAGAGAGAGAGAGAGATTGATTTAGGCATCTAGCAAATGAATTGGGAGGGGGGAGGGGAGGTAACAAGTTCCAGTTTGCACGAACAATAACAAACTGGAGGGGGGGGGGGGGGCGGAGCTCTGAAGTTGTGCACTTGTGCGGTCTATTGTAAAGGTCATACGAATAAGTACCATTTGCGTTATCTATGGGCTCAACGAGTATCAAGAGTTCTTCCAGAGCACGAATACGATCTTCGACAGACACAGAGGAGTTATTCAAGTCATCTATTGCAATTTTCATCAACTCTGCATCAGAAGGCATTTTTAATTTCTCCATTAATTCCTGCACAGAAGATAAAATCATAATACAAGTATCAGTTGAAATACAACCACAGCCAAAATGTCTATGTGAAGTACCAAAAGAGGTGAGGGGAACATAAAAGTATAAAAATCCACATAAAGAGCCCCAACTGCATTCTGTCAGTTCTGTTTTCTGATCTGACTAGCTCTTCTCACCCAACTTCCAACGACATCTCTCTCATATCAGATCTTACAGGATTTTTTAAGCTCAATTATACAGCAATGACAGGCTTTCAGGAATCAATACTTCACTCGTAGGTAATTGCAGTTCAATTTTGTCTCATTTGCATGAGGCATCACGCGCCTCAAGAAAACAGATAGCCAAACTTCAATACTTACAAAGGGGAAATGACAAAATACTCCAGAAGAATGGAAAGATGTCAACATTAGAAATAACACTGCAATCACTCATCAGAGTTAAACAGTGTTTGAGACCTAAATTGCTGGTTTATCTTTAATTTCTTAGTTAAATGCAAAATTATACATGGTCAGGCCATGAGCAGAAGATATATCAAAGATAGAAGATGAGCTTGTGCAACAAGTGTCAAAGATTATCCACCTGAATTTCTATTTGGCGTCTCTTTAGATCATCATCAGAGAGGCGCTGGACATTTTGTGCAGTTTCCTTTAACTTTGCTGGATCAGAATGTCCTGTTAAATTCATAATGACAGACAGAAGTATGTTACTGTGTAATCAAAACAATCAAACAAAGTTTTCCTATATATGCCTGACATACTATGTCCAATGACTGGAAAACAGTCAGACCAAAATTCACAAAGTATACTAAATTTCAGATACTATATCATCGATGTATAATTTGTAAATCTCCCAAAAGAATACAAAAAAAAAAAAGATTATAAGTAATCTAGTACTATCATTTTCATATAGCATATCAAACTATAGGTTTAACAAACTAATGGCTTAAGTGAGCGAGTTTTTAAGCTCCGTTAGGGTGAGACTCCAGGAGTAGAATGGAATAATTTTAAAATAGCCTATCAAAATGTATGTGCTTCTTTCCCTAACAACAAAAAAGGTATGTGCTTCTTATTTACTGTAAAGTAGCTAACAGTCTCTGCTTTTGGTCAAACACATTCTATTGAATCTGCTGGCTTAATCTTCGCACATGACCCCATTGCCAACGGAACAAGCATTCGGGCAAGCTTCCCCCCCACAAAGAAAGAACAAGCTTTTAATCCATCAATAATCCAGCCAATTTTTATCTACTTCACGACTGAATTCTATTGTGGCCCACAATTAACATAGAAATACCATGCCTATCACACTAATTGGCTCTATAAGAGAGCATCCAGGAGTTTTCCGATTGTCAGAGGCCGCCCAAGTGAGAAAATAAGCTTTATGAGTAGTAGAAAACCTTGCATATAAAATCAAATTACGCTTCCAATAACACCAAGAAACATCTACTTCTGGTAGCTACGTTTCAAGTATCTGATCAGGGTACTCTGTCTCTCCTCAGAAGAAGATCTCCTGGATAGGTTGGCACGTAGGGATCCTCTAAGAAGTGCTTGGAAGATAGAAGAGATATGATCACCAACTTGTTTTTACATGTACAGGTACTATATGCCCCACAATTAACTGCAAGCTCATTAATGCCATTTTTTTTATCAATGATTAAACATATATCGGAGTAGAGTATACTAACAGCTAATCTGCAAGACTGCAGTATAGTGGAGCCCATTACCACAAAAGTATCTAAATGTCAATTGCGACAAAATAGTAAGAAAGAAGATATTTAAGGTACCTAATTCATGTAGAAGTGTGTTGATATCCTAATAAGAAGTGAAAAAAAATCCTTTCTGTGATGCAAAAAGAAAGGAGTAAATTTGATTTGAGTAGGAGATCTGGAAATCCAATAAAGAACCTATTTTTGGCCATTAAGTGAGAAGTATCAAACACCATCCCCCCCCCCCCCCCCAAAAAAAAAACAAAAAAAGAAAGTAAAAGAACACTAAGCCTGATTTTGAGTACTTCACAGTAATGACACATTTATACAAAATTACAACACATTATCGACATGCGCATATTATACAAGTGACTTAGAACCCCTTAGATTAGCCTAGAATACAGCAATATTTAGAGAGTTTTAAAACACAATCACACGAACAACCAACTGCTTAAACACAAGCGTAAGTTGTTCTTCAAAAGCACAGAAAAAGAGAGGTAAGCATCAACACAACAAACAATAGTCTGGCAGAATAAACTCTGGTAGAGGTGGTGGAAGGAAGAAATATACAAATCAAAATGAAATACGAAAAGCCACTTTCCCATGACAGAGCAGCAAAGCAAATGTCTGTTTGCACAGCTACCAAGAATTTTACATGAGATAAGACAAACTACATCAATTTACTTTTTCAAGTAGTATATAGCTTTTCCTGGTAGCAAGCATAACTCAATCATATACCACAATAACAGAAGTATCAAACTAAAAGAGTGGTACCTATTGCCCATTGTAGCATCCCATCAAGAGAAGAGAAACCACCATCAAGATCATCATTCTCACTCAATGCAACAGCTTCTTCGGAATCAACCTTCCTAAATAATTCTCCTTCTTCTTTACCAGTTGACCAAAACAACCCTGGAGTCGACTTGTTGACACGATCTTCTTTTGCCATGACCACCACTGCTGACATTAAGATCGCTATGGACAGAAAGAAGCTCAATCTAATGGTTCCCATCTTTGCAATAACTGAAAAAGAGTTGTCACTTGTCAGACTACTAAACCACAAATTATGCCCCCGCCATTACACTCACACTCACATACAACCACGATTCACATAAAGATCACATGTTCCAAATTGGTCTCATCTCATGTCCCATTCTCTTTGTTCTGCCACATAACCACATAGAATAATAAGTGCCATTAACAATGAATTTGTCGTGGTTGATGAGGGTAAACAAGAAGGCAATGGGACAAGAGACAATCACACTTTATTCATAAAACCAAAAGAAAGCATGTGAACCCACGCCCATTATGTCTACATAATGTTCATATCATTGGAGTGGCCTCTTATAACCCATCCAAGGGTGTGGCAATAGAAGCTCCCGAACCAAAATCCACTCCAATAATCATTTGCCTACCATACATACTAACATCACAGATAATTGGCATCACTTATCTTTTGTGATCAGATCGAGGTCCAGTACCATCTTTACAAACTCAACCACATTTGTGAAAAGAAAACACCTTCTACAAACACTCATCTAGCTCCAATTTCAACACTACCTTCTACAAACACTCATTTACCTCCAAATCTCCAATGTCAACAATACCATTACAAAGACTCAATTCTCTAAAGTCTAACTTTGAATGTCGGTCTCCGCACCCATATTCATCAAGTCAAATTCTATAATACAAAGTTTTCCCAACATGTATATTCCAATCAAACAATCAAAAATCACACTCTCAGCCCAAAAAAAATAAGATAAAACTAAATAAAAACCAGAATTAAGCTCAGTCATCCAAAGGGATTAAAGATAACATCTTCACAACAAAGCTCCAATAAGAAAGTTCACAACTTTAACTTTAATTGAACAACAACAATCAAATATCAGCATCTTAATCTGTTTCTCAGATTAGTCCTACAAAGGGAAAAAAGGTAACATCATAATAACAAAGCTCCAATAAGAAAGCTCACAACTTTAACTCTAATCACACAACAACAATCAAATATCAGCATCATTAACTATTTCTCAACTCTTATCAGCTGCACCAATGATGATGGGTACAGACAAATTGATGGGCAGGCACCAAATTACCTAAATTTTATTTAATCACAATTTATAAGCCGAAAGTCTTGGGAGAGACCGTCTACATGCTGGCCCAATAAAGACATATAAATCTATAACTCGATTTGGCCTTTTAGGGAGCTTAAGAAAATTTAGCTTGCGCCTACATTAATTATATAAGTAGACGGTCTTTTCTAATAATTTGTGATTTACAAAAGCATATGAGCAAGATTAATAACATGGGCATTGAACTATTGATTTGATCATCTTCATAAGAAAGCTCCAATAATAAAGTTAACAACTTTAACTCTAATCACACAACAACAATCAAATATCAGCATCATTAACTATTTGTCAACTCTTATCAGCTGCACCAATGATGATGAGTACAGACAAATTGATGGGCAGGCACCAATTTAGCTAAATTTTATTTAATCACAATTTATAAAAGCATATGAGCAAGATTAATAACATGGGTATTGAACTATTGATCTGATCATCTTGATAACAAAGTTCCAATAAGAAAGTTCAGAACTTTAACTCAAATCAAACAACAACAATCAAATATAATCATCATAAACTGTTCCTCAACTCTATTCAGCTGCTGCAACTATGATGATGATGGGTACATAAAAGTGATGGGCAGGAACCAAATTAGCTAAGTATCAATAAACCATAAAATATAAAAGCATATGAGCAAGATTAATAACATGGGTATTGATCAAATCATATAAACAGGTGAATAATGAGTGATATTACAGGAGAGAGAACAATACCAGAGATTGGATAAAGTAAAGATTTGGGATGATGAGGTGGCGCGTGTGCAATGGTTAAGGGGGGTTTAAGATTTGTGTTCTGACCAAGTTAAGTTTAAGTGTTAAACTGGATGTTTTTGTTTTGTAGATAAACTGTCTTTTGTAAGTACTTGTGTTTGTGAGTTTTTGGTATTGGAGGAAAAGTTAGTTGTCTGTGTAACTGTGTTGGTTTTGACGTGAGTTAGCCAATGGAATTGCAGAACACACTCTTGATTTTTGCTTTTTTGACAAGTCTTGTGCACGAGGTTCCAGAGTTTTCTTTTTTTCTTTTTTATTTTATTTGAATAAAGAGTCAAGGATACAGATTACAAAGAGTGAAAGGTAATGGATTAATTTGCTCTTCTTTATACTAAGGTCATGTTCACTTCCGGTGAAACTCGCAAATTTGTACTAAATTTGAAGGAATTGGAGAAAACCGGAAGAAACTGGAGAAAACGGGAAGAAACTGGAGAGGACTGAAAGATAGTAAAAGAAAGTGAAATGAGTTTAAAAATGGAAGGAATTTACTGGAGGAACTAGGATAAGTGGATGAAACTGAAAAGAGCTTGAAATGACTGAAGCAACTAGAATGAACTCAAAAAAATTGGAAAGAATTGAAAGTCATTAGAATTCATGTGAGGAGAACATGACTAGTAATTTGAATAGTAATTCAGTTCAATTTTAATAAGTTTAGATAAGTTATTCTAATAAGTTTAATACTCCCTCTATCTCACTTGATTTGTTATCATTTACAGGTTGCTTGTGAGGAGAAATTTGATCAAATGATAATAATCAAGTGAGACAAAGGGTGTGTAATTCAGTTCAATTTTAATAAGTTTAGTTTAGTTCAATTCGAATTGCATCACATACAGATAAATTTTATAAGAACGATAAATATTTGTTCCTATTATTATTTTATTTTTATTACAGTCATCATCGTCGTCATACTATTATTATTTTTAATTCAATGTTTATCTAGTCAAATTGTACTAAACTCTAAAATTATTATAAAATGACAATTAATTATTGAAATTATCGTTGTTGTTGTTACCATCGTCATCTTTGATACTAGTTCATTTTTGTTACATAGCTAAATGCACTATTAGTTTAGTTAGCTCACTTTTTCAATATAGTTTATTTGTTTAGTTTAATTTCCCATTTCAATTCAACTTGGGTCGTTAGTTTCGTTCACTAGTTTAGTAAAGATTAGTTCACTAGTTCACCCAGATTTAGTTTATTTTTAGTTCAACAACTCAAATAAGTTCATGCACTCGTTCAATTGTTGTGTTCAATTCACTAGTCTTTGTTTTTGTTTTACCCAAGTATTCAACCACGTACCGAAGTAGTGACAATCCCTTACGCAACGAGTGCTCATTTAAGAGGTAAATGGCTAGCCAAGAAATGTGTTTCATTCTCATGGGTATGGGCAAGGATCGAACCCGAAAAAAGTGAGTAACTACAACACCACATCTCGTTGGTTGTTCATTAGTCTAATTAACCACACTAGCTTAGTGTAGTTAATCTCAGTAGTTCAATTCATAATACTACTTCTTTTTCGGGAAAGTGGGGATTGAGCCCCATACGTTTGTTTAATCGTGAAATCAAGCCCCTTACATTTTCAATCAAATAATTAACCTCCACATGTGCCACAATATGTGAAATCATACCCAAATGTAATTTTCTTGCCAATTTCTCATAAAGTAATTAATTTCTCGCCAATATCTCACAAGAACAATAAAATGAAAAAGAAAACACAAAACCAAGTCCTACCATAACGCTTAGTGTAGCCTCCTAAAGGAAAAACAATTTCTTATTTACATACTGACGACATTACAACAAAATTGGGTTAAATAATTAGTCTATTATTTCATAAGTTCAAATCGCTAAAATTAGAAAAATATAAAAGATTGTTTAAAATATGGGATAAACATAAACAATATGTCATCTATATCTCTTATTTTGTGTTTTTTTATAAATTAGCTTAAACAACGACCAAAAAAAATTAAAAAAGAAGGATGTAGGCAACAAACATGTTGTATTTCTTTCCTAATTCCATATTTAGCGTGGTGTATATTTTTCTTCTTCACTTACGAAAAACATGTATTTTATAAGTATTATTTTATATTAGGTATAATGTTACATTTTTTTATATAAACAATGGTAAAATATTGATGAGATATTAGTGAAAAATTGGCCGAAAAATTACATAGAGACTTGATTTCACATATTGTGGAACAAGTGGGAATTAATTATCTAATTGAAAACACAAGGGCTTGATTTCAGCAAATGTATGGGCTTAATCCCCACTTTCGCCCTTTTTTCTAATTCAAGCTCAATACATAAGGGCCTAAAAAGTCGAAATGACAATTGACAATTGACAAGCACTTGCTTGATGGATGAATTGAACTTGCATTTATGTGTCAACCTTCTACGCTAATTATTTACTCTTAAATGCTTTGGGTGGATGAATGTGACACCATTTTAAGAATTCTAAATTAAGAAGATTAGAAATGCTGGAATTGTTAAAGAAAACCCAATATATAGTCTTTTCTTGAACTTGGTTTTTGTGGGTCTGATTTAGCTGATGTTGTCCTTACTTTGAAGGGTATTTTCTGTACTGTAATGGGTAGTGATCAGATAGTAATCATGGTTGTCAAAAGATTAACAAAATGGGATTTTTTTAAACACTGCATTAGTGTATGATTTCGTATAGTAATGTGTCCTTATTGCAAACTAAATATGGGGTTGTTTGATGGGTTAGTTTCAGAGAATCTCGTATGAGTCCGTCTAATTTTAAGTTAAAATTTGACGGTCTTAAACTAGTCATTTTTCAGCTTAAAGGGGTCATGTTTACTACGGTATGAGTAGAAGGTGACAACTTTAATTCAATTAGTGAATATGTCTAATTTTAAATCGTTTCTTTTAACAATTTGTAAGTTAGTTTGATGTTGCATGCTTCAGCAGCAACTTGATGGGTTAGTTTGGAGTTGCATGTTCCAGCGACTGTCAGCCTTCACCTTAAGAACTAATTTATTTGAGGATTGTCGATAAAACCTGTGTAAGACGGTCATGTGATAGTACAGGCGCGGTTTCAGTATTCGAGGTTAGCTTTGAACTGCTAATGTGACAAGCTCACTCAACCATCCGAAATTTTAAGCCTCACCCTCGTCTTACCATAGGACAGTCTTACCTAAGATATACTCTTTGTAGGAACTCTTGATGCTAGCTTGTGTTAGTCAGAAGACTGTTTGATGTGGAAATGTTGAAATGTTAAGAGATTTTGGTGGACTCATTCTAATACTGTTTGGCAAAATGGTAACGGCCAAAGCAGTGATTAATCCTTTATGAGCCTCCTTACATAAACAAGTACTGTACTTGTTTATTGCTGTTATAAGTTCGAGAAAAGAGTGATGCCAAAGCATATAAGGGGGCAATGATTTTTACACTCACCCATTTGATTTTTACACTCCTCATGTGAGAGGAGTAGATTCATGCACTGGAATCTGTGCTCTCATATGGAAGGGGTGAGTGGGAGTGTAAAAATAAAAATAGGGAGTGTGAAAATCAGTTTCTCATATAAGGCTGTCAAGTGCTGCTTTTTTTTTTTTGTTGAAACGGTTCTTCAGGAAATTTTTGCTCTTTATCCCTTTTTTGCTAGATTGTGAGTTGACAGGTTGAGACTAACTTGGTTTGTGAGAGGTTTGTTTTGCCATTTGGATGTTGTGCCTAGTCTATGTGAAGATCAGAATTTGTTGTTGAAAATTGTATGTGAAGAAAGCAGGGATTATAGTTGCTGAAGCATAAGCCTCAGACTTGGCTACAAATATCTGACACGGCCCATGGGTACATGTCAGGGTATCAGACTTGGCTATTTTCAATAAATTGTTCAATGTTTGGACTTGGAACAAAGTGTTCAAGTGTCTTACCATTGTCCTGATTGTCGAGTATCTCACATGAATATATGTCACATGTGAGTGTCCCACATTGATAAAATAGAGGAGAGAGTTTCCATCTTATAAACCAAGGAGTCACTCCACCTAT
>CAAKMY010065439.1:0-22221 GCA_901111285.1 Corrigiola litoralis
CCCGCTGTTTGCCAAACAGGGCCAGAATATACTTGCATGAATTGTTCTTGAGTTTGACATTAATATTTAGTTTAGACTCAAATCAACTAGAAACGATAGCAACCACATACCGGAAAGTTCTCAAATACTCGGTAGTAGTTTATCCCTCTGTAAGAAGCAAACTTATTCTTCAAATCATTTCTAATGCCGCCTGCAATGGTCCAAACAACCTCACACAATAAACGAATTCTCTTTTGTTGAAGGGTAATGATCTGATGTCATGCGGGTAGAAATGAAGATGGTACTTGCTTTAAACAATTTTTATTTTTTTAATGATGAGAAAAACCTCACACAATAAATCTTGACTGGTAGAAGTTTGTTACAAGCATAAATTGACCATTTTGTGTAGTTTTGAGATTAACCCCCTTACACAATCAAGTCAGTGTGAGGTGAGATTGTTCCGACATATCAAGATTAGATAACTACTTATTACTCGATATTGATAACGTCATTCGTTAATCATGTTAGATGATTAATGAACAAGTTGTATACAATCATTTAGAAAGGTTGAAATGATCTTGAATGTGCTAAAACACGTTCTTAGTATGCTTTATATTTATAAATGACTTCTATGCTTGAAAACTCTCATTTGCTATTTTGAAAATTTCTCGAGGTTTCGACAAAAAATACAAGTGGTGCTGGTAGAAAACAAAGAGAGGAGGTATCGATTGGTGGTGGAGTCGGCGGGTGAAAGGGCGGGTTGGTGGATAGAGAACTATTTGTGCTTCTTTTGTTTTTAAGTAATTAGGAGTATTTTGATCATTTGGAAGTTGGAACATGATGTGTGACATATAAAAGGAGTTTTCATCGACATTAGACCATTTGGAAGTTGGAACATGATGTGGTTGTCCTTCTGCCAGTCCACGAAGCGCAAATATTATGTCAGATTTTCCCAAAAATAGGTCGTATCAGTGCTAACTTGATTCTAATCCTGGAATCTTGTAGATAGAATAATAACTCCTGCTCCGTAAGTCTTAAGATTTAGTTACCTAGCACCATTTTGAAGACATAAACTAAGTGAAAAGCCAAACTTTAAAAATGAAAACAACGGTGCAAATCTCCAACTATAGTTCTCTGTTATTTAGAGGTCAAGCATAGTCACATAGATACCACCATATAACCTGTGAGGCCCGAAAATTGTTTGCTTCCTTCACCTAAACGTAGGTTCCATGGCACACAAACATAAATAATTTTTCAAATCTGCTTGTTTAGCATGCCTCTCTTCTCTTCTCTTTCGTTTCTCATCTGGTTCTATGATCATTATTAGGGTGATGAATCGAAGTTCGTCTTGATCCTCTTTGCACAGAGAGAAAAAAGAGGGGATAGGAAGAAACATCAAGACATGGATGGTTCAATGGGATTCATGGCGGTCTTCGCCGTCTCAGGAAGCGTAGCACTCCTTGCCCTCCAACTTCATAAACGTCTCCTTTCAGATTTTATGAAGAGGATAGAATATGAATTTGGTAATTCCTTTAAATTATTGATTTCTGTCCTTTGTTAAATCAAGGTTTATGCTCTTTGTTTTCTCCCCTCAGGCAACATTGATAATGAAATTTGATCATTTGCCCACAAGCCTCGAATTCGTCATTTATCATCCCAATTAAGGCATACAATCATCTGTTTAGGACCCAAAAATACATAGTCTTCCACAAGAAATATAATCCTGAGCTTATTTCCTCTTTGCTTTCTATTTGTCCAGGATACGAGAAGGGACAGCATAAGAAAAGGATACAATTCATAGATGAGGAAGAGCCCCCAGCAAATTATGAGAAAGACTCCACCATTTTGGCAAAACCATGCTTAAAGAAGAGCTACATGGAATTAGAGGGTACCATGCCTCTTAACAGGTTAGCCTTATACAGGGGTATGATACAAAATAAGATGCTACATCCCAAGAGAGAGTATGGAGTCTTTAGGGGAACAAATGTATCTCATTCTCATGCCCACATTTAGTGGTCACTAAACCTTATTGTCATGTATCTAATGCTCCATCCCAGGTTTTCCTAAAAGATGGGGCTTTGTAGTTCCTCTTTGCAAATTGCTTTGAAGCATATTTATATTTCGAGGTTTTCAAATACCTCCTTGTTTAACTGGCATTGGTATAGTAGATTTTTCGGAGTGTATCAACAACAAAACGAGAAGAACCACACATAAAACCCGTTGTTCGGCTTATGTACAACATGATCATCACCAAAGCAGCTGAAACCAAACTGCGATGATATGTTATGCGTTCTACCAGTAATTAAATAAGAAACAGCTAACATAAGCGGGCTATTTCTGAAAGATAGTGGATGTTAGGTTTTAATCCTCAAAAACAGATCTTAATGCAGAATCTGCAAAACTCATACATATCCATTCACCAGCCTCTGTTTCTACAACTTCCAGCAAGGAATAAGAGGAAGGCCTATGACTACTTCTATGTTGTATACTAACAAGAAAGGTAAAAGCACCTCTGTTTCTAGGTTGCTCCAGCTTATCCCAGGAAATTCATTATAACCAAATGGAGAACCAGATTGCAAAGAACAAAATCCGCAAAAGCCCGCTCCGGTGCTAAATCCTACAAAATTTACATAAACAGTTTATTAGAGAGCAAGTATAAGACCGCATTTTAGACTTACTGGACTGCAACAGCTACTAGATACTAAAAATTGATTTCATATGTTGTAACAGTCATTCCGCACAAAATCAAGCATCTAGAGCAGATTATTTTTCACAAGGAAGAACAACTTTCATATGACAGAATATCGCACAGCTATTTCCTAGTCCAAGAGGCAAGAAAAGATATAGCACTTTCACCCTATTTTAGGCAAAGTAGACCGGCAGAGTATTTGCATATCAGACACACAATGATTCGCTATAACCCCTTCATTAAGTTAAATGAGAGTTGTCAGGGTTATAACACTCAGGATTGAAGGTGATATCCACACCACCCACCTAAGATTACTAGAAAGAAGAGAACAAGACAGTAAGACACGTTATCTGGCTCTCCTCTCCACTCTCTTATCGTCCTAACCCTCTAATGAAAGGGAAAAGAATGTTAAAGAAAAAATGAAACTAATATGACGATATAATTTATCGGTATCTCACAATAGCGCCCATTTTTGTTCAACAGGTTTGTTACTCATTCAAACCGCCCATAGTGACAGATGCACATATTTTACTCATAAAATGACCCCTGGTGCATAGTAATTATTGCAGTAAGAAAAGTTGTTTCCCTCAAATTCCTAGAAACACAGATTAACGATAACATAGCATTAGTGCTGATGCTAATAGAGTAAGAGATGGGCACTAAGTTAACTCTTTTACACTATCTCAATAGGGTACTTTTTATTTTCATTGCCATTCAGATCAAGGTACCAGCCTCACCACCCAAAACATCCAAATGACATCTAGCGGTACATGCACTTGAATGCTATAGAAACTAGCATATTACCTTCTCAAATAAATGAAAAGAAATTACAATCTTCATTCAGGTAGAGTTTAAAGAGCCTAACTAAGTTTTAAGACCATCAACAGCACAAGAACCTCCGAAAGGAATAGTGACTAATTGTGACCAGTTGTTCCATGTTCTGACAGAGACAGCTCATCTCAAGGTATTCCAGCGCTTTAAGAACTAACTATTCCTCAAAACCAAAACTTTAAAACAACCAATCTTCCACTCTTTCTTCAGTTCCCATTTCTCAATACCTATGAAGCATGGATATTTTTAACTATGGGTGTACCTGTACCCATACTGGAACACAACAACTCAAAACTCAGCCCCATGTTGACATGAGGTGTTGTGCATGTTGAATTGTTATATTCTTCTACTTTCATTGGGTAAATTGTTGTGGCTATGAGATACTAGGATTATACCTACCTATTCAACAACATTATGACTTCATTTTGAGTCTAGTAAAGGTAGTTAAAAGTGTACTAGATGTTTTGGTGGTCTTTCGGAAACAACCTCTCTACTAAGTGTATCAAGTAGTCTTTGACTCCTTGCCATACCCAGAAAATTCTCCTTTCCCTGTCCCCATACTAGTTTAAATTCATGTTCCTAACCCCATGAACATGGCCCAATACTTCGACTAAAAAGTTACACATTCTACTTCACAAGCAACGGCTGAATTTTATTTTACTCATTTAGCTTAGTGTTGCGCTTATTTTTGAATTTCATCAGTAATATCGACGGACTAAACATCAACAAAAACTCACAACAAAAAATTAAGATTTATGAAGTTCAAATTTCCCATAACTACACATCTCAACCTAGCTGAAAACAGAAACAAAGAGAACATAGTAATTTACAAGAAAACAATACCTTAAATTCCTTGTTCTCCTTGTTCACTTGAATGCGGAGACACACTACAACAAGGATCAACTGAGATGAGCTTCAAAGCTGAATAGAGATGAGATAATGGCAAAATGACCATAAAGTAGACTTACCAGCAAGAACAGCTGTCCCAACACAAGAAAGTATACCAGACAGAAAAGAGTTGAATGGAAATGATCCAACTACTGCCATATAAGCCACCTGTTTGAAACATAAGTAACCAATATTTAATTTATGAAATACCGACCACACAAGACTAAAGATCCATGAAGTCAGTATATCATTCGAGTACCAGCAGATGGTGCAACAGACATGCAAAACCAACATACTTTTTATCGGAGTCCGTAAAAATATTTGAAATTGTGCACCATATAAAGATGAAGATTCATGCAGTGAGTAAATCATTCATGCTCTTTCACGGAGTCTATAAAATAATATGAGATTTTGCACAGACAAGAAACAAATTCATGCAATCGGTAAATCATTTAAACAGCAGCAGATGGAGCAAGCAACATATTTTTTCTAGGACTTTACAAGTACAATCAAGAAACAAGGTCTTCACTTATCAAAGTCATTGACAGGATCTTGCAACTAAATGGTACTAAACCATACTATCATTTTAAATATAAAGAGAAGTAATATTGGTGAAAATATATAATGTCCATACTAATCAAGATGACACAACCGAAATAATAATATAGTACTAAGACGATTAAAAAATTCCCGATGTATCTGAACCTCTGGTGACAGAACTGCCCTTTGATCCCTATCACCAAAACTAGATAAATCCTTCTATCTCAAAAGACAATTAAATAGCAGGATCACCTCAAAATATGTCGGCATTCCTCTTACCATGTATACCACAAGACAAAAGAAAGGGGGGCGCAGGGGGGAGGGGTGGAAAGGGGAACCATCAACAACTTCTTTATCCAAAGCAAACATAGTAAACTTGAATATGACTCCTATTATAAGAATGGCACACAAAGCCCCTCAAAGCAAGCATTATAATCAACTTGCAACCTATCACCTGACATCAAAATAAAGGAAAACTTTAAAGAACAGGACAAATCCTGGAAAGATACCTTTGCTGAAACAACTTATCCAAGGCATGTCATTGATACAAAATACCCCGAGAACCACAGTCCAATTAAATGTGTGCAAATGGCCAGGCTTTAGAGTCTAAGTGTAATATATTTTGCTTACCCAAGTGCGCATAAAGCACCCTAAAGGCATGGCCGCATGGTTGCTATTGACAGTTACTTTACTCGGAGATCGAATAATGAATATTAATCTCATAAACACAGTGCTACTCCCTCATACAAAAAGTAATAGACGAGGACAATAACAAAATCAAATAAGTTGGGAAACATAATCCCAAAGGAACCTCCTGATGCCCACCCAACACCCAGGCTTTCTGCCTACTACCAAACTTACACTTAAGCAGAGGACGCCAAATATTTTTCTGGTACTTGGACAGGTAAGGAAACGCAATTTTCTAGTTAGCATGTTAAATTAGTTTACAGCGAGTATCATGCCAACCTGGGTGTGCATCACTGCTCAGCATCAGAGTACTATTCCCAACTTATACCAGAACTCACAAAGAATTATGTGCATGATGAGAATAACACAACCATAGTATTCTCCTCCATAGAAATGTTTTTGGACACCCAAGTGAGCGAATCTTTCGAAAAACCTTCCCCGTGCAAGGTTTATGCACCAAATCCCAACTTACACAATACTTACATGTACTCTTCTGTCTAGTCCACTAGAAATATCTTATAAACCCTCTAGAGTACATGCACAAATGTACAATGAATCAATCCAAGTGGACAAATGCATCTAGTTGAGTCCAGATTCAAGCCAAGCATGACCACAAAGGCAGCAACTTCTCGCTCGTGACCTCTAAGTTCTAACACTGCTACACTCCTTGGAGACCTCTGGTTAAACTAAAACAACTGTCTACCGATCAATCCATCCAAGTGCTCATGCGTACCCTTACCAAGCACTAAGTCACTTCCTACCCACATTTTGCCACCAAATCGTAATTCGATCCTCAATTAAACAATACCATGATCACCATCTCCTTGATTAATTAATTCGATAAATTCCTCATCCAATCACTATTAATTTGTCACATTTAAAAAACACCAATTTACGACTCCAGAACAATCAAAACAAGACACAACATTTCACAAACAGCTTATCCACCAAGAGATCGCCTCATCACTAGACGCGTCAAATCACAAATGTAATGTACATCGGTGGGGATAATTATTACTAGGGTTTAAGGCCCGTCTCGTGGTACAAATGTATCGTAAAAGCGAGTAAAAGAGCGTAAAACAATAAAGCAGATCTGGAGAGTGAAGCCAAGTAACCTGAAGGAGTGCAGTGGAAACAGCAAAAACGATGTACACATCAATGATCTGCAACAAACACACAAAACACAAAAAATAAAATCAGACCCACAATTTCTAACAAAATAAAAAATACCCAAATTCCAAAATCAGTTAACCTCGCCGCGAGACGGGTCGCTAAATTATATGAGAGGACTCGGCGTACACTAATAAGAATAAAAGAAAAAGGAAAAGGGTAATAATAATAATAATGCCTTGAGATTGGTGGGAGTAGCGGCATAGGCAGCACGGAGGGACTGGAAAAGTGCCTGGGCGTCTCTTCCTGTTGACCGAGCCATCTCTCTCTACTTCGCTTTGTCTGTGTGATCAACTAAACTCTTGCTTAACTGATGACTTCTGCTCCCTCTACAAGAGTTTTTGGTTTTGGGTTTGGGCTGGGTAAAGTTTTAGAGCTGGTGATTTTGGGTCGGTTTAGGGACGGGTCATCTTGGGTTCGGATGCACTTGGGTTGTAAAGAAGGGTCTGATCGGATTCGTGTCGTGTCGAGTTTAAACGGGGTATAACATCCTCGATACTAACCCAACCCATACAATGTTTGTGTCGACCCAATTTCTTAAAAGGGTTGAAAGCCATTTTACCATAAGTTGCTAATGTTGTGCCGTGTTGTATCGTCGGATTGCGTCACTTTTTAGGCAATTTTAAAGCGAAATCAAATATTATGGTTACAAGTTTCAATTTTGCTTCCATATGTCAATCAGTGGTCTTGTATTAAAAAGGTAGAGTAATTGACTATACCATATTTACCATACTCCGAAAATGGATGTTTATGATAAAGATTATGGTTGTGTCACTTTTTGTTGGCGCTATGATTAAGCATCGGATTAGGTCGACTCGATTCTGGCTGCATGGTAATTCGGGTTGTATTGGTTAGATTTTGGGCTTTTGATGGGGTCAACTTCACCCGCTCTAACTGAGATGATAGATAATTGGAATGCAAGCAGACTAATATTGAGCTACATGGGAGTTTCCGAGTGTGTACACAACAGGCTTCTAGTTGAGTCAATATTCTATATTGACCAAATGCAACATCCATTCTTTATAAGATTTTTCAAATGCATTTTGTTTTGTTTTTAAAGTAAAATATTTTGAAAAATATAACCCAACTTTCCCGACACCAGAAAAAAAAAGTGGAATATTTTGTTAATTTTTTGAAGTTCAGTAACTGAGAAATTATTTTTCACTTCAGCTAGTATTGGGAGAGACCGTCTACTTTTATTATAAAAGTAGATTAAGTCATGCTGGCCCAATAAAAATATAGTATAAATCAATAACTCAATTTTGACTTGTAGAAAGCGTAAGAAATTTTAGCTTGTAAAGAGTTGGTCTATTTTTTATAGTAAATATAAACGGTCTTTTTTAATAATTTGCGTTTTCCCCTTGAAACATAAAAAATTACGATTTACTTAGCTAAATTTTATTGTTGTTGTCGTTTTTCTTCCCCGTATAGGGCCTCATTATAATCTTGGCACAAGGCCCAAATTTCTATGAGACGGTCTGGCTAAGATATTACCAATTGGAGGGTGATACACACCCACCGAAAGGTTACCAATGTCACTCCCACCCTCTCACAAACATTTTTAGTTTTTTATAAATAAATAAAAAATAAGAGAGGGTGGATGTGAGATTGGCAACCACCGGGTGGGTGAATGTCATTTTCCTTACCAATTTAAGCAGGATAAATCATGTGAAGCCTACACGAAACATAAACTGAATTCTTCTAACAGAACACTCAACAAACAACAAAACCAAAAGATAATCAAGAACCAAAGCCTGGCGTATATTGATACAGTAGTATAATTTCAGTTCTCAAGTAGTAACAACATATTACATGTATTATATTGGTACAAACAGCATCAGATCTCACGACCAAAATCAGAAATTAATACAGCAAAACCCAAAATGATAAAAATCACTCCCCACCAAAAATCACACTATAAATTAGTTTTCACTATTATACAACAAAACCCAAAAGAGCCCATCAACTCAAAACAGCACAAGATTCACCGGAAGCATAAAAAGGCGGTATTCCGGCGACTAGGAAGTGAGGTAGAAGACAGGCTGAAGAGCCAAGTAAAGGAGCTTGAAGCAGGTGCAGGAGAAGGTGATGAAGAGTAGCCCGTATACGATCCTTAGACCACCCATGGTTGAATTTTGTTTTGGATTTTGGGTAGGAGAAGGAGAGGTGTGTGTTTATTTTTGGCGTATTTGGTTGATTTTGATTTGCGAAAGAGAGGGGAAGTGGGAAGTGGAGAAGTGTGATGAGATTTATGTGTCAGAACAACAGAGGGAGTAAGCGACACGATAGGAGGATAAGGTTTTTTTAAGGGACCCTTTCAAAGTAACCAAAATCTTGTTAAAGAAGGAAAACTTTAAAGAAGAAAAAGTTGGGACTTTGGGACTTGGGCGTAGACTGCTCAGATCGATTTGGTTCGGGTTGAGTTCGGGTTCGGTTTGGATTAGTTTTGTTTGGTAAAGCTGACTGAAAAGTTGACTAAAAACTGAAAAAGTACTTGAAAACTGAAAAGGTGACTGAAAATTTAAGGTGACTGGAATTTTCATTTCAGGTACATCATGTAGCTTATTATTTTAGGTGACTGAAATTCATTTCAGGTAGCGTTACCGAACGATCAATTTAAGTTACTTGAAATATTGGTCAAACTAGAGAACCTAGTCAAATAAGGTGACTGAAATGTCTTACCAAACACACTCTAAATCAGGTCAATTTGGATTTAGTGCAAATTAGTGACAGTTACGGGTTGAGTTGGTTTAGTTTGCATTCAGGTATAGTTGAGGCATGCGATATTTTCAAATGATTAGGGTGCGGCTCGGGATCAATCTAAGTCGGGCCAGTTCGGGTAGGGACCGTTTGGTGGTGACATGAACTGAGTTAATTAGTGTAATTCGAATTAGATGATTTTCGGTCGACTTAAATTTTTTTTGCAATTGTGTCGGATTGTATTTTAGTTCGTCTAGAATTATGAAGCTTTACTTGAGAGTTGGGAAATACAAGCCAAAACCCGCTCGGGGTCGACTTCCATTGGCTTAGCAGCTCAAGCTCATGATCTATTTTTTATGGGTCATATAGCAACCCCTCATAAAACGCACTCGTTATTATAACCATGGGTACTTCTTATGTCTATGCCTGAATATGGTGACCATTACAAACCTATCTTTATTTTTAGAGAGATTGATTTAGAACTGGGTTGATAGGGTTAAAGAATTCGATGGTCATGGGCCAACGACATCGCTATTATGAACTTGATATTAGGGAGGGAGTGTTGTAGTGGTTACATTAGATCAACTTGATCGATGAAGGAGTTTTTGCTAGTAGAGATGAAGTGATGGTAGAGTGTTTCTCTGTAGGGAATTCTTGCTCGTTGAATGTAAAGGATGTTAGGGTGTATTTGTATTAAGGACAAAAAACGATATAATCAAAAGAATTAGAGATGTTCAAATACAAGACATAAGAGGGGAACTACACAGAGCAAGTACAACCCAACATGATAACCAAACATAAAAAACATAAAAAAAAAAAATCCAAAGACAAGCAAAGAAAGTCGAGCTAGAAAGAGAGTGTCATTACATTACAACTTACAAGCTTGCTTTGCTCTAGTTGTAATATTGAAAAAGCACCAAATGATAATCCTCACTATCGAAAGCATATTAAGCAAGTTGATGTGCAACTGCGCAAGGGTGTTGACCTCACATCACGATGATGATTATATGCCTCTTTCATTGTCAATGGATTTCACACTATTTATAGGTTTTCCAGGGTCTATTATTTCATTATTTATTTAATCTATAAAAAAAAAAGCATCGTCTCCCATCCTAACAATTAATTTCTTACTCCTACTAAAGGAAAGCAAGAAAAGTGGGGTTGAAATGGTCTCAAACAAGGGAAAAGAAGGAATACGAAAATAAATAAGAGGCAAAAAGGTTAATAATAAAAAGAGTAACATGAGGGCCCAACCGGGTTCGAACCGGTGACCTCTTGATCTGCAGTCAAATGCTCTACCACTGAGCTATAGACCCATGTTGGTATCACAAGCTTTTTTAAGTTATTTATACAATAACGTGCAGCCACTTTTCTAATTTCTGGGCCTTTGGGCTTCGAGCAATAACTGACCTCTTTCAGACGAGGCTTGCAGCAGCGTATACAAGAAGCCGTGAAAACTTACGCATTGAGACAAGGAGTACGTGCCAAGATTGTGACCAATACACGTTTGGGTCTGCACAAACATATCTAGGTGTCCGGATGACACTTCTCTTTATTCTGACACGTACAGCGCACAAGCCGCAGATATTTCAGTATATCTTTGCTTGTGAGAAAAGCATGGAAGTATAGAATGCGTTGGAATCGTTTAAAATTGAAAAATAATTTTAAAGTGTAGAATTTTCTTAATGTTTTATACAATCTTGTGTATAAATCAAATGTCCAATTGGTCTCTCTATCTCCCCCAACTAATAATGTGTTGCAATTCTTCTTAGGTCCCAATTAGCATATGTGTGCCACGAAATATCATATGATAAATTATTTTTTTTTTCTTTCATGATCATAGAAGATTAAAGAAAAGACTCTCAAGTAGGATTATGTAGAATATTTAGTCGTATCTATAAATTTAATACATAATTAATCTTATATTTATATTTGGTTTGAATAACGGCTTAAAATATACAAGTGCTAATTACACATTTTATAACGCTAGAAATAAATGTTACAACTAAAAGAAAGAAATCTAATAGCACATAATACCTAGAGCTAAATTGCTAATTTTCCCTTAACATTTATACTAGGTTTATCATAGAAGTTCGAAGCTTTTGCTTACTGGTTCAAAAAAAAAAAGTGTAATGTATACAAGTTATACTATTAAACAAATCTAATTTTAACATAAAATAAACTAGTTTATTATCCTAAAAGATGATTCACAAATTAGTGATTTACCCTAAACAAACCATAAGCCTCCAATCCCTAACCTTCCACCATGTTTAATCATCACCGCCTCTCCTTCCCTCCTGTACCCAATTGATTCGTTAAGTCATCGTCGCCGACACACATTTTTGTCCAGATTAACCAAACACCGTAATTCTACGTCGTCGTCACCCATTGCACCATGGTCGACACAATGCGAGAACAACAACCATCGAAAAAAAGACATTCGTTGACACCACAAAGATGTGAGAGGGAGGAGGGAGGTTAGGAAAACTGAAAGGGATGTAGGAGGAGAAAGAAAACCAAAGTTATACAGCCTTATAGGAAATCAGGTGTCATATGTGATTCAGTTTAAAACAGATTTCTACTTTGGCATAAGGAGTTTACTATGGCCACTGACTCACTATAGTGAAATTTATGGAACTAATCATAGATTTTCTTCCATTTCACTTAAAATGAACTAAACAATACACTTTAAAAAATGACGAGGCCATCCACGAACCGCCATACCAAAGCCAACCGCACCTTAATCTAGTCAAATGCATATTGTTGCTCAGAAAGACAATGGGAACATGAGATTCGACTAACTTCTTCAAGGCGTTCTATTATTATGTTGAGGGCCACGCCCCCTCCAAAGCCACAAGATCAATTTTTTTGCATATCAATAGGTTTTTGAAAAAAATACACCCTTGGAAGGGACCAAATTAATTTACATTTATACAAGGTTTATCATAGAAGTTCGAAGCTTTTGCTTCTATTAGATATCAAGTGTAATGTATACAAATTATCCTATTAAACAAATCTAATTTTAACATAAAATAGACTAGTTCATTATCCTAAAAGATGATTCACAAATTAGTGATTTACCCTAAATAAACCCTAAGCCTCCAAACCCTAACCTTCCACCATGTTTAATCGTCACTGCCTCTCCTTCCCTCCTGTACCCAATTGCTTCGGTAAGTCATCGTCGCCGACACACATTTTTGTCCAGATTAACCAAACACTGTAATTCTACGTCGTCATCACCCACGTCGTCATCACCCATCGCACCATGGTCGTCACAATGCGAGAACAACCATCGAAAAAAAGACATTCGTTGCCACCACAAAGATATGAGGGGGAGGAGGGAGAAGAGAGGTTAGGAAAACTGAAAAAGGGATGTAAGAGGAGGATGAAAACCAAAGTTATACAGTCTTATAAGAAATCAGGTGTCATATGTGATTCAGTTTAAAACAGATCTCTACTTTGGCATAAGAAGTTTACTATGGCCACCACTCACTGTAGTGAAATTTATGGAACTAATCATAGGTTTTCTTCCATTTCACTTAAAATGAACTAAACAATACACTTTAAAAAAAATGACGAGGCCATTCACGAACCGCCACACCAAAGCCAACCGCACCTAAATCTAGTCAAATGCATATCGTTGCTCAGAAAGACTGGGAACACGAGATTCGACTAACTTCTTCAAGACGTTCTATTATTATGTTGAGGGCCACGCCCCCTCCAAAGCGACAAGATCAAGTATGATGCATATCAGTAGGTTTTTGAACAAAATACACCCTTGGAAGGGACCAAATTAAGCATTTGATGGGCAACTCTATAACATCCATGACGCGCTATCCTTGGCTGCATAACCGTCCAACCATGTTTGATGAACATGCTCCCATGTCAACTCAGTAAAGGAATCCGGAACCTGCAAAATAAACCAGTCAAGCTCAAAAACTTGCACATGCACACGGTTCATCAATATGCATAATTAGTCTTCCACTTGCCTTAGATCTCAACAGAGTTGTAACTACACCGCACTGCAAGTCTTCACCTGAAAGCACAAAGTATATTTCAGTAAGCAAGAGCAAAAGGAAAAGCTGTACAAATGTAGACTACATCTTTGCATGCTTAACTATAAAGTTCCCTAGCATATCAATGCGAAGCACAAGGTTTGGTATAGGTTATAGAAACTCTTTCAAAAAACTAATATGGGGCTACTGAGTGAGTGCTTACCAATTTGGTAGCCACCCTGTTCTGTACCCCACCTCCCCCCCTGAAGGTATGATTAAATTCCGCGCATCTGAATGTAAGATGGTGGCGATAAAATTGGTAAACGCCAAACATTTTTCTATAGTCTTCCAATTCTTTTAAGTTCTATGTGAGCTTTTAAAAGGTTGACGCAGTTTACACTATCATCCACAGAGCTATACATGTGACTATGTGAGCTTTTAAGTTCTGAAGGTATGTTTACATTATAATGTTGACGCAGTTTACACAAAGTAAATAGTACTACTTTAAAGAGATATAGAGCACAGAGATACATGTGAGCTTGTAAAAGGTTTGAAGGATAAGATCAGAAATGGCAAGCTGGGCAGGCAATCCAGAAGTTCATAATTTTTGAGTTTCCAATGATCGTATCTTGCCTATCATCCAATTTCAAGTGTTCCAAGGTAAAAATTAAACAGGCAACCTAATTAAAACACAAATTTATAATCATCACTGAGACACAAAAGGACAGTTTAATCATTTCGATTTGAGACATGTAAGCTTACTATGGTTGTTTTCTTGTTGTACTGAACACAATTCAAAAACTCACAGATTACACTCTTAGCTCATCAGCATGACTTAACATACAAGTGACCTTAAAGCACAGAAAACAATTCAAAAACTCACAGATTACGCTCTTTGCTCATCGTCATGTCTTAACATACAAGTGACCTTAACACAAGAGGCCAGATGTAGAAAAGCACAAGTCCTACGTAGGCTATGTACAAATTATGCTACATATATTGGGTAATAGCAGATCCTACACTTATTGCATACTTCTGCAATGATTGACGTTGTCCAGTTCCTCTAATCCTATTCTCTCTCGTTCATTACTATGAAAATAGAAGACTTGTTCTCTCATTCAGAAATTCTCTTACTGGATAATGTCCTTTTTTCTTACGAGATGAATCGGATGATTGGTCCACCAAGCAAAACAGAATCGTACTATCTCTTCTCTTTCTATTATACGTTACCATAGGCTTCATGCATTACAATTGTTTGGCACCTTAACTTTGATACCTTCCCCATAGGATCTGAATTTCTATCTGCTTCATCAAATTTAATCATCTCACTACCTTAGCCAACTCAGCCACATACCTTTCTGTATTAGTAGTAGCCACATGCTCCACACAAAACAATTGATAAAGCTACAAGAGTGGCCAGCGATTGGTGGCTGAAAAGTGTGGCTTGGGGTACCCATCCCGTCTCTTCGAGAGAAAAAACAAAAAAAGAAATGCACATGCACATAACGAGTATTGTAAGCCATCCCTTCATTTCAACATTTGCAGTAAATTCTGATATTGTAAAAGCTATTTTGACATTTCACTGCAATTTCTTGAGTATACACAACACAAGCAATTGATAGGTACAATAAAACTATCCCTTTCAGGTTTCCACAGCTCACACTCTTACTCTACTAACATCCTCCTAGAAACCCAATTGGAAGCATCAGTTCTGTGAATGGTCAACAATTTTTCTCCCTCAGTCCTTTCATCTCTTGCTTTCTTTTCACAGGGACATCCACTGACCTAAGCAGCAAGATAGGCTCTTCTAGGAAACTTCCCTGAGATGACTAACATACAGCAACAAGTCACGGGTCCTTGAGGCTTTGAAGTTCTGATTTTGAAATTGTTTTTTTGTGAGATCCTGTTTGGAGTTAAATTCATTTTTCCTAAAATCCTCCAACATAATATTGAACTAATTGCTCTTGAGAAAACTAGCAAAAATATGAAATTATCTCAAACAAGAAAGAGAAAGCCAAGATTTGACAAATATACCTACAGATAATTTGATCCTTGTTTCACAATATGGCAACCAACAGTCAGATTCAAAAGATCAGAGAGCTTCCCTCATGCTCACAATGTGTCTGGGTATGTAGTTTTCCAAAAGGGGAGGGACGAGCAGGATAGGGAATGGAAGGAGGAGCTGGTTAGCTAGTGTCTTACCTCATAATATCTCCAACTGAAAGAGGATTTATTTCATAGAGTAAGAGAAAATGGATCCCCTAATTCATAAATTAAGGAATGTGAGCCCTCAGCCCCCTCCCCCCATCAAAAAAAAAACCCACCTAGTGTAAACAACAACAACAACAACAACAACAACAACAACAACAACCAAGCCTTAATCCCAAAATAATTGGGGTCGGCTAACATGAACCAGTAAAGGAACCCGTCAGAGAACAAAAGAAGAAGATAGGGAGGGGAGAAGGAGAGAAGGGGGGGGGGGGGACATAGAAAGGAAAAGAGAGAAAGAAATGCTAAACAATTAAGAATATTACAGTCACTCTCACTCACAATCACTGACATGAATTGCTACCCTCCATTGTGCCCTATCCACTGTCATACTCTCACCAATGCCAAGTAAGCCCATATCATTCTCACCTAGTGTAAACCTTATAACAAAAATTTGACACCTGATGACCTGCAATGTCTAGTGTCCTCTTTTCTATACATGCCATATTAGCATTTATGCACATGGACTTCACGTTAATCTTCTGTTCAGTACAACATCTGTTAACATACCAAAGCATTATACTAGTATATCCCACCAGGCTTGCACCCTAAGGCTAGTTAGGGGGTCATATGTATGCAACATTGACACTAAATACCTCAATATTGTTTCCATCAGACGTTCACACCCTTATTTTGGAAGGTATTCATAGAAAGACTACTTTAGAGCACATATGGAACAGAGGACAGGTTTCTGAATTCTGAGACATTTGGTTTTGCCATTATACTCCAAAGCAGAAAATATGCCTAATAGTGACTGTCAGCACCACCACCCCATGGAGAAAGAATATTAATCTACCCTTCGGCATATGGACATTAAAATCCTCTCACTGTTGAGAGCCTGGGACAGCCACTTTGTTGCTTTTATGGTCTTAATTTAGAGCCACCATCACCATGACAACATGACCACTGCAATTCAATGCTAATTGTAAGCATCCCTTTGCATAGTTTCCTTTTCTTAGCTAGTACTAAATCATATAACTTACTGCGAGGCAAAGTGCTTCAAAAGATGACAACATTTCCTTAGGGGACGTGTGCCTATTGCAATACTCTCTATTTTCACATTTTCTTTTGGACAAGTAAACTAACTGTCCATTTGGCCCCTTAAGAATGTCAATAAAAATCTGTGTGCTCCACAAACTTGAACTTATTCATGTGACAACTGCACAAGCCATGTAATTTGCAACATCTATAATGTATTTGAAGGACTGGTTCAATATTTCCGATCATGTTGAGTTGCAAAAAATAAATTGTTAAGGTACAACAACTATAATGTACTACTTTAATATACAAGCATGATATTCTCATGGAAAATCCACCAGAATATAGAAAGTATATGTGAAGCGGCAGATTTACGGAAAAAGTCTAAGATAGCATTTTTTTAGAGAAAGGTCTTACCAGATGACTCCCACTTATCAAACCTCACTAGCCATGCATCATTGCTTATCCTTGTTGGCAAGAGGCGGTCAATCCATACCCGATACTTTGTTCCCTGACGATCTCCATAGCATTTTCTCAGTTTGTCTATACAGTCATGAAGATATAGCTCCTGACCAGATGGATGGATGAAAACTCCTGAAGGATGCTGTCATGACAAAAAGGCCGCAAAATTAAGAATGGAGCTTACATGGAAAGATTCAAAACTATAATTTATACAAATAAGAAGATACTTTAATCTTAGACGAAAACTATACATTTAAAATTTCACGCACCACCCGTATCTTAGAATTTTTCATCCGCTGCATCGACAAAACTATTTGTATCACTAGATAACCATAAATATTTCTACAGGTAACAAGAATTATATAATTTTCAAATGACACTCTTTAGCGTACACAGACACGCACTGTAAGCTTTCAACCTGTCCAACTATCCACAAGTTGGATCAGAAAGAAGGTATTAGAATATGAAAACCCTGGTCACCAACAACGGCATATAAAAAGCAAAGGTACAAAATTGCAAACGCATGTCCAAACTCCAAATAGAAATACTACAGTGGGTCTTGGGTCTCACCCAAGAGTGCTCTTGAAAACACATTATCTTTCAACTTTAAAAAGCAAACTTTTAACTCTAAAAACTGCGATCTTTCACCATTTAACAACATTGAGCTTCATCAATTAAACTAACTTTGATTAAGCTAAACGGCTCAGGTTTTAACTGAAAATAGCGAACTTTAAGAGTTTACGACCGGTCTCCAAAAATTTTGGTGAGAGAGTCTAGTGCAAGATTTTTCAAAGATCTTATAAAAAAAGAACGAAGTCCTTACGCCTTGCCCCATCTACAACAATGCAATTGGTCCACACGCAATGTCTGATTCCGAAATAAAGTTAAGAACCATATCAGTGCTATGTTATAAGGACTCGGGTATGACCTCAAAACTGAAGAGTAAGAGTTACATAATTAAGAACACACTAAGGCAAGGAGTGACTAAGTCAAACAGCAACACACCACTATCAAGTAAGAGAAAGAATGTGTAAAGTTCACTAGAACTTCAGAATCTCAACAGACCATTCAAATCATCAAAAATATTGTAGAACAAGTATTCTCCAAATACTAAAACTAAAGCACGTCTTTTATTTTGTCTTTGATAATATATAGCCACACTACCAATACACCACACAACACAAAAAATATAGGACAGAAGCAAAAGCAAAACAGCATGACTATTAATTGAAAGCTCTCTCTTGGTAGTAGCAGAGCTTAAACTCTTACAGATTTACAGAAAGAATGGAAGCAAAAGCTTGGAAATTGCAGCAAAATTAGAATGTAATCTCATCTGTTGAGAAAAGGTGGGAGTGAATCTGGTATACAAACTTTTAATTAGGAATAGGGACAAATATAGGATTAAAGTTTATAGTCAACGAGTTTTCTTTAAAAAGAAGCAGTTTAGTTAACGAGAGCAAACACTACTTTTATATGGCAACAATAATGATAAAGTGCCCAATAGTATAAATGAGTAATTACAAATAAAACTACTAAAAGAGAGGGGAAAAGGGCAATTATAACATACACAAACTGATTTGAGGCTTGCATAGTAAGTCTCGGAGTTTTCAACTTCACCACGCCTCCATCTCTCATAGAATAAGTAAAATTTCACAATTTCATGACCCGGGTTTACGTGTTCCAATGGACATTCTGTAAAATCTGTAACATCTCTGGGAGAAATATTGGGTCCAAGACCAAAATGGCCTATAGCTTGTATTATACCAGCAGCACATCTCTCACTTGCATGGATTATCTTGGGGTTACCTTTTGCATTTTGAGCATGCCATTGCAGCAATTCCTCCTGAGCATTGCTAACCTGCATAAGACCAAAGCATACGCTATATCAAAAGTCACCACATCTGTCTCGGACAAATCTGAGAGTGTGACACAAGAGTAAGCTAGCAACCAACCATGACACCATGAACTTCTGGAATACTGAACAGCTCAGCATCATTCCCAGAATCACCACAAGCAAGGGTATTCTTGGGTGGCTTTCCCTCAGACTTGAACTTCTTGAGTAAATATGCAAGAGCTTGTCCTTTCCCAGCACCTTGTGGCAATATATCCAAGTCGATTCCTCCACTGTATATTATCTTAACATCCAACTGGAAAATTTCGACAATATTCAGAAACAAGAAAAGCACACACTCCAATTCCCACCAAACCAAGAAACACTAATCTAAGAATTATAAGAGCTATTACCCCACGCTTTTCCAATCGCTCGGCAAGATCCTTCGTCACTACTTGAGCTTTCTCCTTCTCCACATAGAAACTAACTTTGTGTGGCCGTTGCTCTGTCTCGGACTGCATTGAGCTTAAACTTAGAAACCCAAAAGCGCAAGTTATTCAACCATCATAAGCGACTAAAAAAAGACCAAATATGCACTTTTGCTAGAGATGACCTCAGCCATCTGACTTAAATTGTTAGTTTCCATTTAGTTGTAGAATTTTTTGAGAATGAAAAAGAAGCCTTGTTTCTCTCGGGAATAAAAACAGAAATATTCCCAGCCAACTCATTCTATCTCGGCCTCAACTCAATGGAACTTCATTCCAACCAAAATTATATGAGAAAATAGTGGTCCTTTAGAAAGCAAAACAAAAATATGAAGACATATTATTTTTGAGGGGTCGGGGGGATGCTAATTTAATAAGAAAGGAATGTCTTCCTTCCAACCAAATAAACAATGATTCGCTCTTAGCATACAAATGATGAGCAAGTTCCTCCAGGATATACTTTCCATAAGTAAACAAGGTAGAAAATTGAAAGAAACACATATTTCATAACGAAAAGGCTAAAAAGGTAGTCAAGCAAGCGTCTTCCTTCCAACAAAACGAGACTTAAGAAACTCGAACCGAGCAAATTCATCAGCCATGTAAAATAAAAACTACAGTAACTCAATTAAACATACACAAATAACATAAGTAATCTCAGTACCTGAGGCTTGAGTTCAGGAAACTTGCTAGACTCCTCCTTAACAACATCCCTATCCCACTTGTTATTCAGAATTTCGACCCAACCGTGGTCGGGCACCATCGATTTACCATAAGTAATCTCAGTACCAACAGACATAATAGTAATATCAGGGGTCAACATGGGTTTCTCCTTTCTCAATTCCTTGTAAAGAGTCATGGACCTTCCAGTCGAAAACACCAGCAACGAGTCGTGGCGGTAGTTTGATTCCCACAATGCATTGAACCTCAAAAGTGACATGTTCTCTGGGTCATGATGATCAACCTAACACATGCATAAATAATTGCATCCCATTAATTCATCAAATCATCAATTACCACTGCAAATTTAACTTTTTGGTACCCTGGAGCAACTAATGCTGCGGGGGAGGGAATACGAGGATTCGAAATCTGGGACAACACCCAAACAGGTTGAACTCCGAATAATTGGATAAACCTTATTCCTCATCACTACTTTAAAAAAAATTAAATAAAGGGTGCCCAATAAAATGAATACAATCAAATTAAACATAAAAATACCCAAAAAACGAAGAAATTCAAGGATTATGAACTAATTAGTGCAAATTAAATAAAGGGCACCCAAAAAATGAGGAGATTAAAGGAATTATGGATTAAATATTGAAAATTAAGTAAGGGTACTTAAAAATTGATAAAGTTATAGTCTTTATGAATAAAAACTACATACCATAGTATGATCAAGATCTGAAACTATCATCAGACGAGCAGGTTCACTGAGACGATCCATAATTCTTTGAATTAACAGTTACCCTGATGTAAAATCAATCATTCAATCAGTTTACTAAACATATGCAGTAAAAATTGCATCAAATTGATGAACATCTGAAAAGGGTATCTAGCATACTACTAAAGTGTGACATTTAGTACAAATGATTGTATAAATCAAAATAACAAATGGGTTTTATTGAGATTGAGTTGTAAGACCAAAATTTAGGAAATTACCTTAGTAGGATAATAATAATATTGAAAATGAATAAGAGGGGAATTATTTGTATTAATAAGTGGAATTTTATGGGGGACAAAATTATATTTGTGTGGTAGTTGACATTGGATTGCGTGAAGAAGATAAAATGGATTGGGAACCAAAAGAATAGGATCAAAGTATCTTTTTGGCGCTTTTTTTTTATGTTTTGTTTTTTTTTGGTGATGAGACAATGATTGTAACTTTGTAAGTGAAGCCTAACTGCTTGTGTTCTCTTTTCTTTGTCTTTCTATCACTTTTTACTTATCTTTCAATCATACAGTAGAAAGTGTTGAATACATGTACATATTCAAGTGTTTATCCCCCTTTCGAAAATGGAAATTCTCACCTTTTTTTAGTGTTGAGGTGCAAATTTCAGTTCGCAATGAGAGAAATAAGTGTGAAAAGAACTTTTTTTTAATAAGAGACCACCAGCTTTATTAGTGTGATGTCTTTTGTAAAGGGGTACAAAAACAAATCGTGAGGGCTTGGCGCAAGACAAATAATGTTATATTAATGTTGAGTGGAGGTGACGGCGCGATAGAGCAGGGCCAACAAGTGGTATCAGAGCTCGGGTTCTACCTTGGTTTGAGCACGTGATGTATGATAGTGACTAGTGAGAACATGCGTATGGTTGGTATGTTGATGTAGCACATGGTCAAGACTTAAAGATGATGTACACTAGTATAGCCTCGGTCTAGGGTGATAGTATGAATAATGAAGACCAAATTCTGGCAAGAATTAAATAATTTATTTGAGGAGGCTAAATAATATAATAGTTAAACCTAAAATTATCGAGAATCATATAAAATTTTAACTTGAAAAAAGGCTTAAGTAGATTCTGAGTGAAAACAGTATATTTTGGAACACCCAAATTATCACGAACCATAGCATCAAGTTGTATAGTTGTAGACTTGTAGCTCTATTTATACGTTGATTGCCCTCCATATTGTGAGCTTTCTAAGGCCCCTTCTCCTTCACAACTGGTAAGATAAAGTCGTGTGTGTCAAAAGCCAAATTATTTCCAACTATTACTAAACCTA
>CAAKMY010065449.1:0-11370 GCA_901111285.1 Corrigiola litoralis
TCATGCACGGGGGTAGATGTGTTTTCAACGTATCTTGCACGACTCAGAATTTCCTTTCCTCACTCCAAACAAGGGGGGAAGTGGAGTCTAAATGTGATTAGATGTTTGAGGTTATGTTACTTCTTGTTTCCAATGTCATGTGATGATAGGATTCGAGGCTTTGGGTTGAACAATTTGTTTTTCTGGTAGGAATTTAGTTAGAATCGTTGTGGTAGTATCACTTGTCGATTGAGAGATATGTTTAGATCAACCTTGTGGAGGTAGAGTCACTTGTCGAGTGAGAGTTATGTTTTCATTAGCCTTGTCGAGGTAGACTCACTTGTCGGGTGAGAGTTATGTTTTGATTAACCTTGTCGTGGTAGGGTAACTTGTGGAGTGAGAGTTATGTTTTGATTAACCTTGTCGAGGTAGAGTCACTTGTCGGGTGAGAGTTATGTTTTGATTAACCTTGTCATGGTAGGGTCACTTGTCGAGTGAGAGTTATGTTTTGGTTAGCCTTGTCGTGGTAGAGTCACTTGTCCAGTGAGAGTTATGTTTTGATTAACTTTGTCGTGGTAGAGTGAGAGTAATCTGTTTGGTTTGCCTTGTAGAGGTAGATTCACTTATCGGGTGAGTGTTATTGTTTTCATTAACCTTGTCGTGGTAGGATCACTTTTCGAGTGATAGTTAAGTGATTGGTTTCCTTGTCGAGGTAGGATCACTAATCGAGTGATAGTTAAGTGTTTGGTTTCCTTGTCGAGGTAGGATCACTAGTCGAGTGATAGTTAACTGTTTGGTTTCCTTGTCGATGTAGGATCACTAGTCGAGTGATAGTAAAGTGTTTGGTTTCCTTGTCGAGGTAGGATCACTAGTCCAGTGATAGTTAAGTGTTTGGTTTCCTTGTCGAGGTATGACAACTAGTCGAGTGATAGTTAAATGTTTGGTTTCCTTGTCGTGGTAGGATCACTAGTCGAGTGATAGTTAATTTTTTGGTTTCCTTGTCGAGGTAGAATCACTAGTCAAGTGATAGTTATATGTTTTGTTTCCTTGTCAAGATAGGATTACTAGTCGAGTGATAGTTAAGTGTTTGGCTCTCCTTGTTAGGGTAGAGTTTCTTGTCAGTTGACACTTATGTGTTTGGTTTTCAGCATGTTGAAGCATGGTTTATTTGTTATGTGATTTGCTCTCATGCGTAGCCTGGGCCTTTGATGTTTGTTTGTGCATGTTTGTTTATGTGTGTATTTTAATTTTATCCGGGGCTTGGGTTTGAGCTAGGTTTTATCCGGATAGGTTTCCATTAGTGAAAGGCTTTTTGCCTTGGGTTTGCATGATCTAACTCGCTAGTTTGGGGCTATTTTTTGTTATATTTTGATATAAGGTTATATTACATCTTAGGGGTTTTAGTGTAAGGTTTTCTATATCATGGGTGTTTTCGTATAAGGTTCTATTACATCTTAGGTGTTTAGATGTAAGGTTTTATTATATCATAGGTGTTTAGATATAAGGTTTTATTACATCTTAGGTGTTTTGATGTAATGTTTTATTATGTCATAGGTGTCTTGATATAAGGTTTATTACATTTTAGGTGTTCAGATGTAAGGTTTTATTATATCATAGGTGTTTTTATATAAGGTTTTATTACATCTTATGTGTTTAGATGTAAGGTTTTATTATATCATAGGTGTTTTGATATAAAGTTTTATTACATCTTAGGTGTTTAGATGTAAGGTTTTATTATATCATAGGTGTTTTGGTATTAGGTTTTATTACATCTTAGGTGTTTAGATGTAAGCTTTTATTATATCATAGGTGTTTTGGTATAAGGTTTTATTACATCATAGGTGTTTTGATATAAGGTTTTATTACACATTAGGTGTTTAGATGTATAGTTTTATTATATCATAGGTGTTTTAATAGGTGTTATTATATCATAGGTGTTTTGATATAAGGTTTTATTACATCTTAGGTGCTTAGATGTAAGGTTTTATTATATCATAGGTGTTTTGATATAAGGTTTAGGACAATTTTAGGGCGCCACCGGGTGGTACCAAATTTAGGTGCCACCTTCTCACAAGTATTATTATAATGCTTAGTGGCCCCCACTAATAGGGGGGATTATAATAATACATTGTGAGAGGGGTGGCGCCCAAATTCGGTACCACCGGGTGGCGCTATCGTATTTTCCTAAGGTTTATTACATCTTAGGTGTTTAGATGTGATTTCTTGTTTATTACATCATAAGAATTTTGGTATAAGGTTTCAGTTATGTTTTATGTCGCTTTTGGATCGACATTGTATCATGTTTTTATTACGTCGTAGGAGATTCGATGTAAGGTTTTTGTATTTCGTCTTATTTGGCTAACATATGCATTTGATGTATTATATGATTTAATTTCATGCGTAGCTTGGAATTTTGGTATGTTTGTTTGTGTTTTAATCTCGCAGGACTTTGTTGAAAAAACGAATTTAAAGACACCAGCTATGTTTCTTTGAGTATGTGTTAGGTAGGTTCCCCCATCCCTTTTATTTTAGGCCTAATAGGTTCGCTTATTGCGGTATCTGTTTTGTTTACACTTCCAACCTTCGTTCTATGAACTTGGTTGTAGTGGGGGCTCTATATATACCGTAATAAGTCGTGGTCGGTTAACCTTACCCTGATGAGACAACATGCTTGTCGTGCCATTTCGATACAGTTCTCGGAGTCGCCTTAGCACTTTATTTGGTTTTAAAATAAGTGAGTTTTTCTTTTATGACGGATTTTTTACCAAATCGTGTTATTCCCCTGTGCCTATAAAAAGGGACCCTGACACACTTCAAAAATCATCTCTGAAAATCTTGGAAGTTCTTCACACAATTCTTGAAGGATTTACTTATCCAGAGTCTCTCTCTCTAAAATATTTTCTCTCTCTGAGTTCTTTTGAGGTTTTTTGTAAGTTGGTTGGTTTTGTGTAAGGAGGGCAAGTCTAGTCCGAGTGTTGTTCGTCGCCGCGATTGTGCTAAGCATAAAGTTGCTACCTAAGGGTCGAAGCTCTGTCGGAATCTACTCTCGTATTAAAGTATGTGTTTATATTAATTATAGTTAATATGTAGAAATCATGGTAGGATTTAATTACCGTTTGTTTGTTAACGTTGTTAATATGATTAATTAAATGTGTTGTAGTATCATGTTTAGGTTTGTTATTATAGTTATGTTTTATTAAATAATTAGATTTTGTTAATATGAGTTTAAGAAGCATGTTAGATTTATTATTTCTCGTACGATGCATGTAAATGGTTATTATTTGTAAAATAAGTGGTTACTAGATTTAATGTAATTATGCGTCGTGGTCATTAAAGTAAGAATTCATGTAAATAACGCAGTGTGTGTAATTTTATTGTATTTATGCATGCTTGATTTGTATGATATTAATAAGGACTAAACTTAATTTAAACTAATAGATATAAATAAGGTGAATGCTCCCGAACTCTCTATGTGGATCAGTGCCTAGTTAAATGGAGTCATTAATGTAACACCTTAACTTGTTAATAGTTTTGGTGTTATATTTTTTTTGTCAAAGAAAATGAATTAGTAAAGAAAACCTTTGGAATTAGGACTTGTGGCCTCGTCCCTCAGTTTGTCCCGCGGTTTATTTAATGGCCATAAGTTGTACGTTCGATTGTATTTTCCTTGTTTTTATAAAATAAGGTGGGACTCTAAAATTCGGAAGTAACCATCTCAGTGTATTAAAGGATCATCATAAAATCCAAAATATCGTGGTCCTTACAGTAACATGTATAATGCAAGGACAATGCTCATATAACCCTTTATTCCAGAAATGAGCAACTGATTAAGAGAGTAAGGTTAACCATTGCTCATTTACAAGAACCCTATCAATCTTACAAAACACTCTATCAGGTCTAGACCTCTTGTTATTCATAGTAAAATAAGATCCCATAGCATAGCAGTGAACCAGACCACAATCACAAACACATTTACAAAAATTCTCAATTTCACGATGTCTTATATTAGAACAAATCCTCTCTTCCATCCCCATTACATATTTGAAGTCCTCCATCATAACCCAAGCTCTAGTAACAAACTGCTTCAAATTACACAGAGCTTACCATAACAATGTTCTTTCCCTATCTGTAATTATACCATATACCACTGTGCACCAAAATTTCAAACCAGTTCTAGCACAACATACCTTAGCATGAATTAGTTAACTTGTTATGCATTTTATACCAACTAAAAAGTCACCAGCCTTCCAAATTGATTCTACCTCCCTTATGAGCTTGATTGTTGGTACATACTAACCAATTATCAAGCACATAAAACTGAATATTAGCAAAAAATTGAGACTTTACCTTTGTCTCAATGAGGCCAAACAAGCTAACCTTATGATTGTGTAAGAACCATTTAATATCCTTTTGTTTAGTTAGCTTGTTCATACCTCTCACATTCCAGAAACCAATGTTATCCATCATCCCTTTCCACCTCCAAAGGGACCCCTTTTGCAACTCCTTCAACTTTGTTCCCACTGTTTCATGCTTTGGCATATGTTTGTGGTCTGTGGACCACATAACCCACTTAATCCAATACACCCATTATTCTCAAAAATTTTCTGTTTGGTCAATAACAACTTCCTATGAACTTGTTTAGAAGTTTCACCTCTCATATTAGCACCAGGCAAGGCAACACTTCTAGGAGTCTTAGAAGTCACCCCACCTACAGTACAATTCACTAGAGGAGTAACCAATGCTTCAATTCAGCCCCTTTCTCTTTGTTCTTTGGCAGCCATACCTTCTTGTATACAGGAGGATTCTTTTTATAATTAGCACACTCATGACCAAATCCTTTACATCTGCTACACAACACTGGTTTCCACTCAATCTCTACAAAGACAGTCACCTCCTCCCCTTTTTCATCCACAAAAACCAGACTTTCAGGACAATCCTGATTACTTTTCACTTCTATAAGCACTCTGGCATAAGAAATTCTTGATTTCAGCCTAGTTGGTTCATCAAGCCTTATCGGATTGTCAGCCAACCCTGCTATCTTCAGTTTACCTTGTTCTCCCTAGAACTTAAGGTCTAACCCCAACAATTCACCCAAGTTGGGACTTTATCCACCTTCATCTTGTGCATGTCAATCCCATCATACTATGGCTTCACAACCATAGCTTTATTGTCAAAGAACACATGTCCAGTAGCCACAACATCAACTTGTCCAGCTTTAGTTTCAAACCTAATCAAGCATACCAATATAGGTAACACAGACGCATGACTGATACCATGCTTTTCCCACATTATTCTCAAAAAACCATTTATCACAGCCCAAGGAGGGTGAGAACCAACAACAAAGAAAACCACAACAGTCGACCAAAATTTTAACTCAGATGCAACATCTTCAGAAGAAATTTTCAGACTTTTTGCAGGACCGAGTGTTCTTACCTTTTTCAAAAAAAAAATTTGGACCCAAGATTGAAGCTTTCTTAGTTTTGTTGCTTTGAACCTCTGTCTAATTACTGTCATCACCTATTGGACCATCACCCTCATTTCCAGCTATGGCACCATAGTCCTCCTCATTCTCATCAACTTCAAAAACCTCATTAACATCATTCTCATCCTCACTATCATAGAAATCAAGAGGAAGAGGATTTTGAAGCTCATCCACATTCCTAAATTTTGTGGCCTTTATGTTATGAGGTTTCTCAACTTGACCCTCATTCGAACCACCCACTTCAGATCCAGAAAGCCGAGATTTTGTTACGAGTTCATCTTTTAGTTTTTTTCTTGCTATTTTGAGACAATCCATTTTTTTTCTTGTGAATTTTTTGAGATTTCTGAGCATTTTTTTGATTTCCCTCTTGCCATTGCAAAAAATTGTAGGAAGATATTTGTGTATCCCTAGAGAGAGTTGAGAACTTCTCTCTATAGAATGCTCATCTTTTGCATTAAACGAAAGACTTTAAATCCATTGAAGCTTTAATTAAGGTCTCGGTGAAAATCATTATCTTAATTTATAATTAAAGCCCTGGAATTTAGTAATTCTTTTGAAAACACCATTTCAAATACAAACAAGAGAGCTCTACCCTTTACAACCATTTTATAAAAAATTTGAATATAATACATGTGCTCAAGCAAATTTGAGAAATTGTATCGAACTGTCGCGACAAGCTCGTTTTCTCATCGTCGGGTATGGTTAACCGACCAAGACGGCTTATGCTATCTACAATAAGTATGCGCTTACTCTTGCATCTCACTAACATTTGGAATTAACAGCTCTGTAATCTCAGCAATTTTGATAGGCAATTGCTAGGCTTTGATTGAGTAGGCATTCTCAATAGGTTTTGCAACCTCTTTAGAAACTGCAGTAAATTCAGTAGACTTCTTCTTATGTCTGCAATCAACAGTTTTATGTCCCATTTTATGACATAAGTCACATAAGATTGGGACCCATTCATACTTCACCACTTGAGAGATCAAACCACAAAAAGGAGTATTAATATACAATTCCTTAATCATAGGTTGTGAGGCATCCACTTCAATCAAGACACACACAAAGGAGATCTTCTCTTTTGTTGTAGTACTATTGTCTACAAACAATGGTTTTCCAATTCTGCTAGCTAGTTTACTCAGAGCTTTGCAATACCGAAAGTAAGGGTCTAGCTCATAAAATAGAACCTAGACTGGGACTGTTGTGATAACATCTAATTCAACGCTAAAAGTAGGATCCTAGGGTTTCAGAATAAGTGGGTTACCACCTACATTCCATGGGCCTCCTTTTAAGGTACTCTCCATGTCCTCCTGACAAGCAAATTTGAAAAAATACCATCCTCTCCTATACTATTGAACACTAGGCAAGAACTTCTCATTCTTCTCAATAAAATATTGAACCTCCTGAAGACGAGCCCTGGATGATAAGACACTCCCAACCAGAAAATGTCTCAAGAAAGCCACCTCTTCAGCAATATCCCCCTCCATAATTATTATCTTAGCATCTATACATTCCTCAACAAATTCCAAAGGCATACACACACTACTATCCTTCTTCTTAGGTGTTTCAGAAGTCGGAACATGAATAACAGGAACAACAAGAACATTATTATCTTTAGGGTTCTTCAATGGTGAAACAGGGTGATCATGCATGAAAGTAATCTTAGCATAATTATCTGAACCCATCTTATTACCGTCATTATTCTTACCACATGACTGTAAATTCACAGGCATAAAGTCATTAAGAGTAACAACACCACGAGACGTAGGTTTTTGTACCTGGGTATTACAATTCTCTGAAACCAGGGCATCATTTCCAACAGAATTCGTGTCATTAGCTTCTGAAGAGAGAGACGATTGTGTTTCTGGATTTTCTTAAACGGACGATCGCGAGTTTTTGCCATGGATGAGCTGCAAGATGAAAGAAAACTCACTAATCAACAACGACCATGCTTAACCAATTATTTCTCTATAGAGAGGCTAGAAGGTTCTCTCACAAGAATCTGTTTTTTTTTTTTCACAACTTATTATAATTATTATTTTTCTTGATTGTTGATTTTGTTGTTTTAATCAGATGACAAGTACGGTAGCTAGTTTAAGGCCTTCATTCACTACTCGTAATTGGAGTACGGAACCCAAATTAAGAAGAACAATTTTAATGTGCATAGTGGTTCATTTGCAGCATATAAGATTATTCTTTTTGGTAAATTTGCAGCATATAAGATTACAAGTGCTTTTAACACTCATCTAACCATTACACTTGGAATTTCCAGTCGTTACACTTATTTCTTTTGACTTGAGTCATGGCCAACTCACTTTGTTTATCCTGCTTTACTTTTTTGCTTGTATTTTCCGCGTCCATTTTCTCTCTTCCAGCAATATTATATATTAATACGATCTCACAACATTATTTGAAAGCATTTCAGACGGTCATTGTATACTATTGATCAAACCAGTAGGCCTATGATAATATTTATTCAGATCGATTCATAATAAAAAAAGAAAAATTTAACTAAATGATTGTATGAAGTTCATTGAGTTGCAGATGTGTAAATTAGATTTATACTTAAAGTTTCTATTCATAAAACAAGTTGTACACTCACCTGATCAAATAAATTTGGATAATTAGGAAACAATTCTTTTCTTGTGAAGCATATTTGGTACTTTAAATCAGTTTCTTGTTCAGCTTCAAACATAATAGTTTATCGACCGTGAACGTCTCAACGGCAAACCACTATTTGGCTACAATAAAATGATCCAATTTTTCAAATTAGGGTATTGATTTTATTTTCATTGTTAGAATTTTCTATCTTATATCATTTTGACTTTTTATATTATTTCTACCATTTTCTACAGTTTTTTATACTTTTTAGTGATTTTAATAAATTTGAAACATCAAACACCTAACATAAGCTTTTCGGTTTCTACGGGAATATGTACAAGAGGGAGCTATTTTGGTTGAACATATATTAGGTGATGATCAAGTAATTAATACTCTTACCCAAGCGATTATTTAGTATTATACAAAGATTTTATAATGATTGGCCATTATTACAGTTGTCGACAACTACCTTAAGATATTAAATTGAAGCCATTCGATTTTTAGTTTTAATTTGATCCGTTCAATCTTTCAACTAGAATTAGTCTTAAAACCCATTTACTGAAACTAAGCCTTGATTATTCAAAAAACAAAATATTGGCACCCTCATCCACCCTGCACCCACCCCGGCCAGCCCTCCACCATTTGCCGGGACCATCATATACCGGCGACAAGTCCCCTCCCCTCGCGCCGGTGACCAATCCCCCCACCCCTCCGCGTCGGCGACAGCCCTCTCCCCCCCCCCCCCTTCTGCGTTGGTAAGAAGCCCAACCCCTTCCCCACCCACGCCGGTAACAGTCCCTCTCACCCCCACCGTGCTCTTCACCATCTCCTCACGACCATTCCTTCCCCGTAGAATACCCCCCCCCCCGTCTCCGACAACCACCCTCTCTGACGTTAACGTTATTTTCATATAATCTTGTTCATTAAAATACATCGTAACGGCGGCGACAGTCGGGGCTGGGAGAAGGGGTATTCGCCGGCACCGGGTGGAGGATAGAGTGGTAAACGGGGCGTAGTGGGGGCTGGAAAACGGACCCGGGGGGGGGGGGTTGACTTGTGGCAGGGAAAGAGATGCTAGAAAACGGCGCCGAGGGTGGAGGAGGGGGGATGCAAAACGGCGTGGACGGAAGAGTTAGCTTTCGGCGGGGGTAGGGGACTGTTTGCCGGCGTTGGGGGTGGTGGTAGCTGTCGGCTGGGGTGGGGAGCTGGGAGATTGTTAATTGTATATAATCATTTAATATAATTATAATTGATAAGCTATAATATTAATAAAGTAGTTTTAATGCTAACATCAATTTAGATAAGCTACTTAATTTTTTTATGTTGTTTATAAGTCTAATATGAGACATATTTTTTTATCTTGTAATTGAAGGGCATTGAAATTCTCATTTTTTTTCCTTATTTTAATTGGTATTCTTAACAATATTGTTAATGGATTGACTTTTTAAGCCCAATTTTTGACTTTTTTCATTAACTTCAAATTCTACCTGTTCATAATTTTTTTTCATTTATTAAAATTAAATGGTTGCAAAGTGAAATTATAACTTTATGAAAGAGAGTATTTTGTTAAGCCCAAATCTTACCTCTTGGAATGCATGAATCAATAACAAAAATTAAAGACTCCTTAATAATTTCCAAACCAATAATTTATATAAGTATACAGTGATATGTAAATAACAAGATCACAACTGAATTATAGTTGGAAAGCAACGGCTATTGATGAGAATGAGAATCTCCTCTCTAGCATAAACAAGAGGTGGAAAGGAGCTTAAGTGACGAATGTATACATATGGGTCCGAAAGATATTTGTATTTCCATCTGTAATTTTGTCACGTCCTTTTGGCATGGGGCAACATTTGTGAAAGAGAAGTCGGTGGTAGGTGTCCCTTGCTGTCTGTCATCTTGCTCTTTTCTATCTTTTGGTACGACTAGTACGGAATACGGAAAAAGCACGGCACTGACATCTCTTAGTGCGCATTTGATAACATCTGGACCCTACTTGCCTACCTCATCTTAACCCCCTTCACTCTTTAGTCCTTTGAGGGCCTGGAATGGACTTATCGACTTATCAGCAATCACTAGAAGACAATCGAGTGAATTAGGTACGGAGTATATTGATATAGACGAGGCCATTACCTACCCAAGTTTACTTACATTCATAGTTTCATATTATATCCCGAGCGCTAGACGTAATTTCACATATTTAGGATCTGTTTAGCCTAGTTTTTATAAAATTGTTTTTGTTTCTTAAAAATAGATTTTCTAAAAATATATTTTTATGAAAAAAATTGGAGTTTGACCTAATTTAATGTAGAAGTGCTTTTTATGATTTAAAAGTGTTTGGCCAAAGTATTTCTAAATAATAATCTTAGAACAAATTCATAAAGTTTCTTCATTTGGAGAATGAAATACTTTGTTTATGGGACATGGAACAAATAAAAAAGATTTTCCTCATTTGGAGAATGGCTTTTGGGAGAAACAAAGAAAGAAGCAGCAATTTGGTGCTTTTCCTTTTGGAGGTCAAAAACTGTTTTTGGAGTTTTTTAAAAACAATTTTGAATTTCTGAGAAATAGGGTGTTTGGCCAAGCTTACAACTTTTGGGCTGAAAAACTTTTACAAAAGTTAGGTCAAACACATACTTATCTATATATAAGTAAAAACAACCTAATAACTTTGAAGTAGTTTAGAGATCGGTACAATTATGGCAAAAAAGACACAATGTTTACCATCCTTCTAAATAAAACATCACTTTTTATTTTATTCAACGTTAGGAATCGAATCCAAGACCTTAATACTATTTCAATTACTATACTATATTCATTTCACATGAATTTTAGTGAGGTTCAATTTCTTTCAATTCTTTCCAATTTTCATCCAATTTTTCCCAGCCAGTTCTTTCTAATTGTTTCTAGTTGCTTCAAATTCTATTCCGAAAGTTCTTTTCGGTTAATTCCTTCTAATTTTTCAACTCGTTTCAGTTCCTTTCACTTGCTTTAAACTCTCGCCAGTTCCTTCCATTTCGGTTTAGTTAGTTGTGCAAGTTTTATCTTAAGATCGATAAAATGGCCTTAACCGAACCTTCAAGGGTAAGTTTCTATATACATGGGCATTCTGCATAGATGGGATAACTTTTTTGCATCGATGAGACATTTTTCAAATTGTGATTATTTGTCATTTTATATTAAGTTTTATGTGTTATTTATTAATAATTTGATTTATCATCATTTTATATAATTAAATATGGTTTTGGTATATAAAAGAAGTTAGTGATTCATACTTCCTCCGTTTCTTTTTGTTCTTCCCATTTCAC
>CAAKMY010065470.1:0-10723 GCA_901111285.1 Corrigiola litoralis
TCATGCACGGGGGTAGATGTGTTTTGAAAGTGTCATGCATGACTCAAAATTTCCTCTCCTCACTCCGAACAAGGGGGGAAGTGGAGTCTAAAAGTGATTAGATATTTGAGTTAATTATTACTTCTTGTTTCCAGTGTCATGTGATGATAGGATTCGAGGCTTTGTGTTGAACAATTGGTTTTTATGTTAGGATTTTAGTTAGTGTTGGTGGGTGGTGTCACTTGTCGAGTGAGAGATGTTTTGATTAGCCTTGTCGAGGTAGAGTCACTTGTCGGGTGAGAGTGATGTTTTGGTTTGTCTTGTCGAGGTAGAATCACTTGTCGGGTGAGAGTTATATCTTGGTTAACCTTGTCGTGGTAGGGTCACTTGTCGAGTGAGAGTTAAGTTTTGATTAGCCTTGTCGAGGTAGAGTCACTTGTCGGGTGAGAGTTATGTTTTGATTAACCTTGTCGAGGTAGTGTCACTTGTTGGGTGAGGGTTATTGTTAACCTTGTCTTGGTAGGATCACTTGTCGAGTGAGAGTTAAGTTTTGATGAGCCTTGTCTGGGTAGTGTCACTTGTCGGGTGAGAGCTATGTTTTGGTTTGCCTTGTCGAGGTAGAATCACTTGTCGGGTGAAAGTTATATCTTGGTTAACCTTGTCGTGGTAAGGTCACTTGTCGAGTGAGAGTTATGTGATTGGTAGAGTCACTTGTCGATTGAGTGTTATGGTTTGGATTAGCCTTGTCGGGGTAGAGTCACTAGTTGAGTGATAGTTAAGTGTTTGGTTTCCTTGTCGAGGTAGGATCACTAGTCGAGTGATAGTTAAGTGCTTGGCTCTCCTTGTTGGGGTAGAGTATCTTGTTCGATGATGGTTGTTTTGTTTGGTTTTCATCACATTTGAGGAACCACTTGTATGTTGTGTGATTTTGTCCCATGCGTAGCTTGGAGCTTTTATGTTTGTTTGCGCATGTTTGTTTATGTGTGAATTTTAACTTTTATCCGCGGCTTAGGATTGAGTTAGTATTTATCCGGGTAGGTTAACTGTTGTGAAAGGCTTTTTACCTTGCGTGATCTTATTCGCCAGTTCGGGGCTAATTTAGATATAAGGTTTTTTTATTATATTATTGGTTATTTTAATGTAATGTTTTATTATATCTTGGTGATTAGATATAAGGTTTGTTGCATCATTCATGTCGTGATGTAAAGTTTGTTAATTTGTTTAGTACATCTTAGGTGTTTTGATGTTATGGTTAAAAGTGTTTGTTTATTACACCTTAGGAATTTTGGTGTAAGGTTTTTGGTTGTCTTGTATGTCACTATTAGACCGACATTTGCATCTTGTCATTATTACATTGACTGAGGACGATGTAAGGTTTGGTACCCGTGTTTGGCTAACATATGCATGTGATATATTATGTGGTTTGATTTCATGCGTGGCTTGGAATTTTGGTATGTTTGTTTGTGTTTGGGTTAATCTCGCAGGGTTTTACTAATTGGGAGCTTGAAGACATCATGTATGTTTCTTTGGAGTACGTCGTTGGGTAGTTTTCCCCTTCCCTTTTTATTTTTAGGCCTGTTAGGTTCGTTTATTGCGGTATCTATTTTGTTTACACTCTAACCTTTGTTCTATGAACTCGGTCGAAGTGGGGGCTCTGTAGATATCGTAATCTGCCGTGGTCGGTTAACAATGCCCGGTGATGACACAACGAGCTTGCCGCGACACTTCGATACAATTTCTCGGATTTGCCTTAGCACATGTGATATATTTAAATTGTTTTGGAAAATGGTTTTAAAAGGTATATGTCTCTTGTTTGTATTTGAAATGGTGTTTTCAAAAGAATTGCTTGATTCCGAGACGTGTTTAGGTTTACTCGAAGAGATAAACTCGTCTTCGGGGCTTTGGTTATAAATTAAGGTAGTGATGTTCAATGGGACATTAATTTGAAGCCATGATGCATTTAAAGTCTTTCGTTTATATTGAAAATGATGTTTTCAAAGGTATTTTACGATTTCGAGATGTGTTTAAGTTTGTTCGGAAAAGATAAACTCGTCTTTAGGAGCTTTGGTCATAAATTAAGGTAGTGACCTTCACCGGGACCTTGGTTTAAAGCTCCAATGTATTTGTTTTAAGAATCGTTGGTGAAAGTTAATGCCATGGGTGTTAATTTAGTGATCTCGGAAATTCGTGGTAATTTCTGATAGTCGTAAAATAATGTTTTAAAGGTAAAATGTGAAACAAACCTCTCGTGGTACAGGTTTGGTACGGGTGGTACAAGTTTGGGTCCGACGGTACGGATTTAAGGCTTGCGGTAAAGGAAATGGAAGGTTTTAGGGTTTAGAAACTCGGCGGTACAAGAACTGTACCGCCGGCACTTGTTTTATTACCGCTAGTACCAGTTTATGTACAGGCGGTACCAATTTAGGCATCGGGGGTACAAATGATTTGGCGGTACCACTTTTTGTACCGCCGGTACTTGTTTGTGTACCGGCGGTACCAGTTTTGTACCGGCGGTACACAACTTGTGCCGCGGAGGGATTTTTCTCCAGAATCTTCTGTATTTTCCATATTTTTGTTTGTCAGATATTTTCCAAATCGTGTTATTTTACTGTGCCTTTATAAAGGGACCCTGATACCCTTCAGAAAATAATTTCTTCACACAATTCTTGAAGGCTTCAATTCTCCAGAGTCTCTCTCTCTAAAATATTTTCTTTCTCTAAGTTCTTTTGAGGTTTTTTGTAAGTTGGTTGGTTTTGTGCAAGGAGGGCAAGTCTATTCCGAGTGTTGTTCGTCGTCGCGATTGTGCTAAGCTTAAAGTTGCTACCTGAGGGTTGAAACTCTGTCGGAATCTACTCTCGTATTAAAGTATGTGTTTGTATTAATTATTGTTAATATGTAGAAATCGTGTTAGGATTTAATTACTATTTGTATATTAACGTTGTTAATATGATTAATTAAATATGTTGTAGTATCATGTATAGGTTTGTTATTATTAGTTTGAGAAGCATGTTAGATTTGTTATTTCTCGTACGATGCATGTAAAAGGTTATTATGCTTAATCAAGCGATCACCTAGTTTAATGTAATTATGCGTTGTGGTCATTAAACTAAGAATCATGTAAATAACGTAGTGTGAAATTTTATTGTATTAATCCATGCTTGATTGGTATGATATTCATAAGGACTAAACTTAATTTAAACTAATAGCTATAAATAAGGTGAATGCTCCCGAACTCTTTCTGTGGATCAGTGCCTAGTTAAATGGAGTCATTAATATAACCTTAACTCGTTAATAGTTTTGGTGTTATATTTGTTTTTTCAAAGAAAACGAATTTGTAAAGAAAACCTTTGGAGGTAGGACTTGTGGCCTCGTCCCTCAGTTTGTCCCGCGGTTTATGTGAAGGTCACAAGTTGTACGTTCGATTGTATTTTCCTTGTTTTTACAAAATAAGGTGGCAACTCTAAATTGTTGGAAGTAAATTGCTCAGTGTATTAAAGGATCTAAAAATCAAAAATCTAGGGTTCTTACAGGTAGTAAAAGGGAAATTATGGAGAGAAGACAAAGAAAACAGAAGAAAGGAGGGAGGAGGGAAGAGAGAGGGAGGGAGGTGTGGTTATGGGAGAAGAGAGAGAAGGGAAGAAAATGGTCATTTCAAGTATTAAAAAGGAAAATTAGTCTTTCTATGAGGAAAATGATCTTCTTCCCAATTTTTCAACTTTATTTTCTCTATCCAAACCAAACAAAGAAAAATTAAGGAAATCATTTTTCTTTTGGAATTTTCCCGCAAACCAAGCAGAGCCTAAGTGTTGCAAGAGAGTAGTGACACCAGTCTGCGCCTTATTTTAATGGAATGAGATGATTTCCATTAATTTAAGAGATGATCAATACAAACCTAAGTTAAGACATACTCCAATATTACTAATCTAAAACTAAGACACAAAGCCCTAAATATAAAGCATCAGTGGTAAATGAAACATTACCTTTTAGGAAGGGCATGTTCCATTACAACAAATATCATGTGCTATAAGGGACAAAATCCTTACAAACAGTAGAGGACCAACCCCTAAACTCACAGAATTCCCACAAGATAGCAAGCATATAGCCAAATCAAGGATATCTTTCAATCTTATTAAGAAAATAACTAATTCTAGTAGACCTACAACACCTCACGTAGATGTTGTTTACAATACTTTTCTAAATAGAATCCAATGGCCTAGCTTTGTAACCAAAAATCCAAGCATATAATTTCTTTCATGCCAAATATGGTACAATGTTGCTGCAAACATGCATCTATGCACATCAGGTTTTGCACCTATATTACTACACAAAACAATTGTATTAATTTTGATTTCATTATCCCAATTCATCACAACTCTATCAACACCCACCACTTTAGTAGCCTAGACCAAATTTGACTACTAAAATTACACTCAAAAAGCCGATGGTTCACATCTTGATTTTTAGTCTGACACTGAATACACACAGGATTTATAGTAGTATTCCAAGCCAATACCATATTCTTAGTAGAAGTCCCTCTCTAGAGAAGTAACCATATAATGAAGAGTTGTGTTTGTTTTGCATAATTATTGGCGAAGATGCTCTTCCAATTCAGGGACTGGTCCCATCTCACCAGTATGGAACTTATAGCAAGCCTGAATAGTATATATGAACCCACTGTACCCAAAGAACCTCTAAGATTGGTCAAGGACCAAATTATTTTACCAACATCAATTATATTCCAACTAGCGAGATTCACAAAATTCAGACCACCACTATTCTTAGGTTTACGACAACTCTCCCAGCTCATTAAGGTTTTTCTAGTAACATTGGCTTCACCACTCCAAAAGTAAGATCTTAGCCTTGCTTTACTGATGACTATTTTTAGTAAAACAAACACCTGAGACCAGTAAGCTTGAATACCAAACAACACTGATTGAACAACCTGTTTTCTCCTTGCATAAGAAACAAACCTTGCTGTCAAATTCCTAACCATGGTTGTCATTTTAATTTCATTTAAAGGCTTGCACTGGATGATAGTAAGTAAGCGTATGCATAAAAAATAAAAACCGAAAAACCAAACCGGAAAAACGACACCTTTTGGCTATGTGGTTAACCGAATCGTTATAAAAGATCGGTTTGGTTAACTAAAACCGCACAATTCTAGCGGTTAATGGTTAGATTACGGTTCGTATTTTCAAAGAAAACGGTTAAATGTAACCGAATCGTTCAGTATTTTTTTACTATATTCTTTTTTTTTTTTTAAACATTGGATTATGCAATAAATATGCACATACATTGTCTTTTGCTCTCATGCCATTTCTAATATCAATTTTCGTCCTTATCTCTCATTTATCGTTCCAACTTTATTTCTAGTATGACCACCACTCTTATTTATCATTCCAACTTTATTTCTATTATGACCGCCACCATCTTACCCTTCACTTTTCTTCGGTTTTATGGTTGTTATATATCTTTTTATACTTATTTTATTTTTTCGTATACAATTACGATTAACGGTTGAACCGAACCGTTTGATCCGATTAACCGATATTTGGTTAACAGATTCTTAATAGTTAGGTTACGGATCATGACATGAGCGAACCGGTATTTCGGTTACCGAACCGAATTTGAGTTTTGGTTTGGTTAAACAAAGACTAACACCCCTAATAGTAAGTCTTCTAGAAGAAAACGTACTCCTAGATATTTAAAAGAAAACACACCAGCCTATATTCGATCCTTGAAAATATTGATACTAAACGCCTCACAAATACCACTATACTAAGCGTCTGTTTGGCCTAGTTTTTGTAAAATTGTTTTATCTAAAAACTGTTTTTGGGAAAATTATGTGGTGTTTGGCCTAGCTTATGAAAAAAGTAATTTTCATTGTTGGTAACTACTTGGCCAATCTCAAGGCAATAATTTTTGCTTTTAAGTTTATTTTATTTTATTTATATTTTTCATTCTATTTAATTACTAACATTTACACTATCAAAAATTTATAAATTATCATATGTATGAAAGCAAAAATCTTAAATACTAATAAGTAATAATAGAAAACATTCATGTTTAAGTATAACAAAATCATCATTATATATTATCACATATAAAAATTTAAATTGTTTTCTATTCAACAAAGACATAAATAAGAATTTTAAATTGTATTGTATCTTGTTTTTACATTAAGAGCATAAAATTTGGCTCGGTGGGTGAACGTTTTGTCTTAGCGCTCAATATGTTATTTGCTAACGGATTACAAATGTTAGCTAGGATATCATTTTTGTGGAAAAATATGGATTTTATGGAGTCATTTTAGGGATATTGGAGAATGTTCCTATAGTGGTGAATGGCTTGTAGGAGAAACAAAAACAAAAGCAGAAAATTGCTGCTTCTGCTTTTGGAGATCAAAAATTGTTTTTGGAGTTTTTCAAAAACAGTTTTTGGTTTCTAAAAAACATGTGTTTGGCCAAGCTTACAACTCTTGCGTTGAAAAACTCTTCCAAAAGTTAGGCCAAACACATACTAATGAAAGCTTTTTTGCGTATTTGCATGAAGCACATTAGTTTGAGAGAAACAAGAGGTCATCAACAAAACCTACGTGTGTAATACCAAGTATTATACCAAGTATTTTACATTTTGGGTGAAATATGAAATCCTTAGCTAACACCATTATTTTTATTAGCCTATTTAAGTACTCCCTGACTAGAACAAAAATAGGAGAAACATGGGAATCCCATGTCTCGGGTCCTTTTCAACATTAAAAGGACTCATAAAGCCATTAATGAGTATGCATTAAGCCATAGAAGAACCACAATCCATGATCCAATTAACAAAAACCCTAGGGAAGTTTAGAGCATACAACATTTGCTCAAAAAATATATTCCACAAAATCATATGCTTTATGTAGATAAATCTTTACCATGCATATGGGAGAAATATGTTGCTAAGAAGACTCCCTGATGAGCTCATGCTCATACTGATATTGTCTATTATATACCTACATCGTATAAAAGCAGACTGAGCATTTTCCACAACTGCATTGACAACACCTACAAGTCTAGAAGAAGGTATTTTACAAATTAAATTATAAATTAAGTTACAACGGGATATTGGTCTGTATTCCTTGACTGATGAAGGATTAACCACCTTAGGAATAAGAGTGAGTGTAGTATTATTTAGCCCCTTAGGAATACTACCTTTCTCAAAGAATTCAATGGCAGCTTCAGTAACGTCATCACCTATAACTGACCATACAGCCTTGAAAAATACAATCTTAAGACAATCAAGGCATGGAGCTTTGTCTTCACCAATGCTCTTCAATGCCATGTCAACATTCTCCTTTAATCAGACTAGCTTGCCGATCTCTAGTAAGTTTATTTCCATATTGCATAACATCCATATCAAGCATCAATAAATTCTTACTAGAAGTACCAAGCAAACCCTTATAAAAAGCAAGCACAACCACCTCGTTAATCTCCTTCTTGCTGGTTAATTTCTTGCATGTAAGGGAGTATAAGTAGTGCATGGCTTTATAGCCACCCCTATCCTTCATAAGAACATTACTTTTTCCTCCCCCTTCTTGATCCGTTGCACTCTAATTTTGTTTAAACATACTTTCTTCCTGCTAAGCTAGCCCACTTTCGGAGATCAATCACATGCTGCTTCTACTTATTAATATGTACCCGGTTGATTTTTATATTCTCAAGCAAGAGCTGCGTTTGAAGCAGTGAGATAACTCGTCCTTACGATAGGTCGAATCCTTGGGATTTACCTAAGCTACACGCCGCATTGATCCTCAAAGTTTAACATTCATCAATATAATTCAATAATCAACAACAAAAGTCTTTAATGAAAAGCAAAGTATTCTTCAAGTCCGAAAATACTAAAGTGTTTACATATCCAAATACCAAACAATATTCAAATCCTTTTAAAACTCCAACTAAAAGGAAACATCTTAAATAGTTATAGGCATCAACGCCTTATTAAAACAACTCTTTAATTAAAAACTTCTCATATGCCCTCCATGCGCAAGCAGTTATCAAACACGATCTCGACCTGTAGCTATACATCAAAACAACAACGGAGTATAGGTTCCAGAGGGGGAACGACCCAAAAAATTCAAGTTTCAGCGTTCAGCCGAGTAAGCAAATAAACTAACCATTGTTTCAAGCACGCACAACAAATGTACATAATCGTAATTTCAAGTGCAAATGCAAATGTAAATCCAAACCATTTCCATATCAAATCCAAACCGAGTATGAAGTCCTACCTCCACACTTTACCGCTAGAGAGAATGTCCGCAAGTTTAATAGCTTGAGTGATCACCTCCCCATGACGCAGTTTTAGGTGCACTGTTCCGGGGAATACTAACTAGACAGGGAGAGAATGACATCTCTCTCCCTAATATTTTGTTACTCTAGGGAGAATAAAGGTGGCTAGACCAAGATTCAGGTTATCTAGTTTGCAAGTCCATTAGATGATTCAACAATATTATGATAACATGAATAACATACAATCATGGCATGCAATAAATACGAATCAAAGCATAATAATAACAACATGCTTAATACAAACCTCAAAAGCCACATCACACACATATAAGGGTGTTAGAAATATTCACTTACTACTTACTTTTTCCTCCCACTTCTTGATCCATTACACTCTAGATTTTGTTTAAACATACTTTCTTCCTACTCAGCTAGCCCACTTCCGGAGATCAATCACATGCTGCTTCTACTTATCAATATGTACTCGGTTGAATTTTATATTCTCAAGCAAGAGCTGAGTTTGAAGTAGTGAGATAACCCATCCTTATGGTAGGTCGAATCATTGGGATTTAGCTAAGCTACACGCAGGATTGGTCCTTAAAGTTTAACATTCATCAATATAATTCAATAATCAACAACATAAGTCTTTAATATAAGGCAAAGTATTCTTCAAGTCCGAAAATACTAAAATGTTTACATATCCAAATACCAAACAATATTCAAATCATTTTAAAACTCCAAATAAAAGGAAACATGTTAAATAGTTCTAACAATCCCAACGTGCAGCTATACTTCAAAACAACAACGCAGTATAGGTTCAGAGGAGGAACGACCCAAAACATTTAAGTGTCAGCGATCAGCTGAGTAAGCAAATAAACTAACCATAGTTTCAAGCATGCACAACAAATGTACATAATCTTAACAATTCAAGTGCAAATGCATATGTAAATCCAAACCATTTACATATCAAATACAAACCGAGTGTGAAGTCCTACCTCTACACTTTACCACTAGAGAGAATGTCTGCAAGTCTTATAGCTTGAGTGATCACCTTCCCATGAAACAGTTGTAGGTGCACTGTTCCGAGGAATACTAACTAGACAGGGAAAGACTGACATCTCTCTTCCTAATATTTTGTTATCCTAGAGGGAATCAAGGTGAAAAGACCAAGATTCAAGTTATCAAGTTTGCAAGTCCATTGCATGATTCAACAATATTATGATGACATGGATAACATACAATCATGGCATGCAATTAATACGAATCAAAGCATAATAATAACAACATGCTTAATACCAAGCTCAAAAGCCACATCACACACATACAAGGGTGTTAGAAATATTCACTTACTTTTTAAAGGTGAATAAAAGTTACAGGGAAACAACAGTTCTAATCAAGGAACCTCATCTCGGTAAATCCCGAAACTACAATGATCAAACAAATAACTTTAATACACTATTATTAAACTAGTTCAAACAATCACTTTCTAAACATAGAAAAGACTTCTAGAATTACTAAAAATAGCCTAAGTCCCATAAAGTCCTCCTTTTGACTTTTTAACCCAAAAGTCAACCTAAGTCAACCATTCCCCAAAAGTCAACACTTCATTAAACTAGTTAACTACTAATCCTAACCACAAGGATTAACTAACTAACTAATTTAACTACTAACCAAAATAACTAACAACTAACAATTAACAACCAAACAACCAAACAACAAAACAAACAAACTCCACGACCAACAACAAGGAACTTGGCCAAGGCCGAATCACCAACAAGCGCACAAGGCCCGAGGCAGCAGTGCACGGTGGGGGCAGCAGCACCACCTGCGAGCACCACCACCAGCCGCGGCAGCAGGGCCGCGTTATGGCGGCAGCCCACTGGGCTCCCCCTACGCTCGCACCCCCTCTCCCTCTCGGCCTCTCTCACTCGACCTCGGCCTCAAACCACCACTAACAACTCCTCCCCACACCACGGCAGCCACTTCATGTCCACCACAGCCACCATACTCAACCGCACACATCATAACATACACCACAAACCCTAAAACCCTAAGCGCAAATGCACATACCATGCAAACCAAACCCTACAAACCTAGTGTAGACACCGTAATTCGTCTGTTTCAAACCCGATGACGAAAGTCTTTTCGTACACGCGTAGTCCGGATCATAAATGGACTAAATGTTAGTAAGGAGTGAACTCGGAACTTGAAAGGTGTCTCGATTGACGGAAGAAGGTAATGATCGTGTTGGTTTAGTGTTAGTCCGGGTCGGTTTAATTAGACTCGATGTTTCGGGTCAAACCCAAACTATCAAATGAATGATTAAAGCCTTGTTAGATGGTTAATGAGGCTTAGGCCCGCTTCCCTAGGTCTTTAAAGGGACTAGGACGGATTAGGATTAAAAGAAAAAGGAAATTGCTTGGCGGCAAATAGGGTAATGTCCGGCAGGACATTAGCAGTGTCCGACCGGACATTGTTTA
>CAAKMY010065502.1:0-15748 GCA_901111285.1 Corrigiola litoralis
AAAATAAGTTATTTGAATGTGCCAATTATATACATATAATTCTTAATTCTACCGTCAACTAATATAGAAATGTCACGATGTTCCCGGCATCGCCGGGTCTAAAAACTAGTTATAATACTATTAAAAGGCGTTGAATGCACATTATCAAGCCATGTGTCATTTGCCAAGTCAGCATAAAAAGGCTTACTCAGTGTCCACGTGGCACTAAAAAAAAGTGTTTATTGCATACAATTATCAAACAAAAGCATCTATGGGCTACACATTAATTAACCAACAACACGTCACTTAGAAAAAAAAACGGTTTTACATATTTGTCAAACAAAAGTCTCTATGGGCTATACATTAACAAATAACATAAGAATCAATAGCACGGTAAGAAATCTACATCTTAACATTCCTTGAACCTTTGTACCAAAAAAATAAATACATGAATCTACTTTGAACAAAATTAAAATTACACAAACCACGTGTCACTCAAAAAAACAAATGTCTCTATGGGCCATACAATAATAAGCAGCATAAAAATCATTTGCACAATTAGAAATCAAAACTTTAATTTAAAGTTCCTTATGAATATAAAGTGAAAGAAATCCAAATTACACAACTTTTTTTGTCTTACGAACCAAATCTTATTAAAAATATACTATAAAACTCAAACAATCACTTAACTACTTGCGCATCGCACGTGCTGAAAACTAGTTAATGGGAAAAAGGAGTTTTCTAATGCTAGTCTAAAAGCAAGCGTCCCAGTTATAGTCTATCTTAATTAGTTCTCTAATATAATTTGGCTTTTTTAAAAAAAATTGTCAAAATAGTATTCTAATATGATTTGGTTGATTTTAATAATTTCAAAATAGTATGCTAATATGATTAGAACTCTTCTAATCTTTGCCCATTAGCCAACCAATTGAAACACGACAAATGTCGGAATTTTATACACTTGGTCCCTGCTTTTAATATATAGTATAGATTAATATTTTGTCTAATATAATTGTTATCATGTCTAGTATATATGTTATATAAATGTTATCTTGTCTCTGATATAAGTAATTTTTTAAGTCTAGTGTAAATAAAATTATGTCTGATATAAGTGTTTTCATTTCAAGTATATGTAACATTCTATATGAAATTAGTGCATCATGCATGTTTGTAATATTTATTGAATAAGGGTTGATCATGTCTCATATATGTAATATTATGTCTGATATAAGTGTAATCTTGTCTAGGACTATCTTGTGTCTAATATATAAGTGTCACATGCATGTCTAAGTAATCTTCTGCCAATATATGTTGTTCATGTCTAGTATAATATAAATGTTTGTTTGTCTATTATATATATTAATCTGTAAATAAGTGGTGATCATGTCTAGTATAATATATTTGATATATGTATTATCGTGTATATTATATGTAATAATGTGTCTAATATAAGTGCAAGTATGTATAATATAGATAACATTGTGTCTGATATAAGTCTAGTTATGTCTAGTATAAACAATATTATGTCTAATATAAGTGCATGCATGTCTTGTATAGGTAACATAATTGTCTATTATAAGTCTAGTTATGTCTAGTATAAACAATATTGTGTCTAATATAAATCCTTACATGTCTAGTATAAGTGACATTGTATTTGTTATAGTACAATGCCACAGACAAATTCAGATCAAAAGAGCTAGCCAGTTTCATTAAAAATTATCCAGATAGACAGAAGAGTGATATACATGATATTGATTTTAGGGGTCTGTTCACTTTGAAAATTACTCCAGGAAACAAAGACCTTGTTGGCTGGTTGTTAGAAAACTTTGAACCACAACCAAGGGCTATAAATGTAGATAATGACAAAATCTACATTGGGGCTAAGGATGTCCATTTGGCATCAGGGATTCATGTTTCATCAAAGGATGTTAAGAAGGTTTTAGGATTAAAGAGAGTTGCAAATCCAAATAAACCTTTGAGAGACCAATGAAGAATGTACTTTGGTGGTACAATTGAGGATAAATATGTGAAGTATGAAAGTATTGAAAAGAAGATGAAGGACTTAAAAGAAGGTTGAGATTTGTTAAAAAAAAGTCTTACATACCCTACTTTTAGGCGACATGCACAGAAAAGGCGTGTTAAAACCACCACCTATTGTATTTTACAACCGCCGCCTGTTGAAAAATTTCTACTAGTGATAATTGTCTAGATTAAGTTAAAAACTGTCTAGTTTAGGTTCATACTTGTTAGATTTAATTTCATATTTTCTGCAAGTAAGTCTTGTGTGTGTTTGTTTTACAACCTATACAATTAAAGCTCATGAAGGTGGGAAAAAAAATTCATGAAATTGGTAGATAACGAAACTAAGGAGAAAACAAGTCACTTTGAGTAATGAAATTATTGGTTGCACAAACAAGTCAGTTTGAGTAATGAAATTTCTTTGCAGCTTCATGAGCTTTATTTGTGCAGGCTACAAAACATACCACACACAAGACTTGCAAAAATTATGAAATTAAACATAACATTTATGAACCTAAACCAGAAAGCTCTGAACATAAACTAGATAGTTAACAATCTAAATCAGACAGCTCTGAACCTAAACCAGACAGTTAACAACCTAAACCAGACAATTTTTAACCTAAACTAAGACAATTATTGTATTAAACCAAACATATGCCAAAATTAAAGCTGACAATTATTACTTACATCTTTTGACATTTTATAGATTTCTTCACCACTTGGCAAGTATGAAGGTATGTCGTATTGCGGCAATTATTTGCTTCCTTATGATGTTTTCGGTTTTCGGGGTGAGGTTGTCGGTTGAACATCATGTAAAGCATTGACAACCGGCTGGAGATCTTATTTGGCCTTTTCCAAATGACCCTTTCTCAATGCCGCACCTGTTTTCGACCTTATCATCGTCCCATTATTAGATTAATGGAAAATCTATTAGCTCTTGGTTCTTCCCAAATTACAAGGGAGTGATAGTAAATTATCTCCACGACAGTGTAACAACCTGAATGGTTAAAAACCTTACCAATATCCCTTCCTTAAAATAACTTAACAAAATCAGACAAGTGATCTAAGAGAAAGCCTGCCCAATTCAAATTCTTTATTTCTTCAACTTTTTCAATTGCCTAACTATGTTAAGGTTCAAACCCCTTTTTGAGGTAGGCGCAAGAAATGTCGAAACAACTTAAACGAGGAAGACTTTTTTGAACAAATTCCCACCTTCCTTCAATTACTCCATCTTCTGTTCAGTAATTTAATTACTTCACATATTTGTCCTCAATTGTATCACCAAAGTATATTCTCCATTGATATCTCAAAGCTTTATCTAGATTTGTAACTCTCATTAATCATAAAATCTTCTTAACCTCCTTTGATGAAACACGAATTCCTAAAGCCAAGTGGACATCCTTAGCCCTGATGAGGATTTTGCCATTATCTACATTTATAGCCCTTGGTTGTGGTTCGATGTTTTCTAACAACAATATAATAAAGTCTTTGTTTGCTGAAGCAATTTCAAAGTTAATAGACCCCCAAAACCAATATTATGTATATCACTCTTCTATCTAACAGATAATTTTTTCAATGAAACAGGCTAACTCTTTTGATATGAATTTGTGTGCGGCGATGTACAATAACACAATGTTATTTATACTAGACATGTCTGATGTCTAGACTTATATCAGACACAATATTGTTTGTACTAAGACATGACTAGACATATAACAGACACAATGTTACCTATACTAGACATGCCTGCACTTATATTAGACACAATATTGTTTATACTAGACATAACTAGACTTATATCAGACACAATTTTATCCTATACTAGACATATCTGCACTTATTTTTTTTCACATACTATACATTACACATATATCAGACAAAATTTAATATATATTAGACGTGATCAACCCCTTCTTTTTATAGAAGATTATATATGTATGTACTAGGCAAACTAACATTTATATCAAACAAAATATTACTTTTTTCTGGGTTTGAAAGGAGCGCACTAAGTTGCAAATAAGATTTGAACCCCGAACCTCATGATTGAGGTTAGATAGCTCCAACTACTTGAGATAGTTCTCTTCTTATAGAATACGAGTATTACGTACTTATACGAAACATGACCAACATATATTAGCAGAGATTACCTAGAGAAGCATGTGACACTTATATATTAGACACAAGCTAACCTAAACTAGACCAGATAACACTTATATCAGACATGATATTACATATATTAGACATGATCAACCCTTATTTACAGTACATTACAAACATGCATGTTGCACTAGTTTCATACAAAATAGTAAATATAATTGACATGAAACACTTATATCAGACATAATTTTACTTATACTAGACATGAACAACATTTACTCACAAAAAATTACTTACATCAGAGACAAAATAACAATTATATAACCCATATAGTAGACATGTTCTCAGGCTTATTATAGGCTTATTTTTTTTTATTTAATTAGATATCAAATATAATAAGGCTTTCAATAAGTTCCAATAAGTTTAGTTCCGTTGTAAGAAGTTCAGTTAAGTTTAGTTCAAAGTAAATCAGCTCAATTTAGAAAAATTAAATTTACTTAATTAATATAAAATTAGAAAAAATAGGATAAGTTCATATAAGTTTCGGCTCTAATAAGTCCTAAGAAACGAGTTTAACTCAGTGATGTTCATAAACCCTTAAAACCCCGAGCACTACATTACTCATTTCACACCCCTTGAATTCACAAACTCCCATTTGCAAACTTTACACACTTCCAACCATGAAGATGAGTGCAGCTGCTTTCGGTGGCAACATGAAGGTATTTCTCCTTTTCTTTTATTTTCATTAAATTCTTTAATTACTGCATTTTTCTCTGATTTATGTGTTTTAATGGGTCCCTTGTATACTTTTCGGATGAAAATGGAAGTACCCATATCGTGTTTTGTTGTGTATGTTGAGATTTCTTAGTGCCCACCAACTGTTTGTGGAAATGCCCAAGTGAAGTATTTGGATTGTTGGGTGATTTTCTTGTTGGGAAATGATGGAGAGTGAATTGGTTTTGAGCCCGCAATCTTGGTTTTTGAAGTGATTTTTATGTGTTCGAATATTTGATGATTTTTGTTGGTATTATGCTCCAATTTTGTTGTTTTAAATATTTAAGCGCAATGGTATTGTGCTCCAATTTTGCGAGAGAACAGACTTAGGTGGTTTGGACATGTAAAAAGGATAGTGGGGTGGTGGGATATGTAAGTTAAGAGCGGTAGAGGTTGACCGAAAATGACATGGATATTAATTTTTTACTTGCCATTGGTGAGAGTATGGCATTGGATAGGACAGAATGGAGGGTAACAATCCATGTTACCGATTGTGAGTGAGTGTAGGTTTATTAATTTATTAGTATTACTTTTCTCTTTCTCTCCCCTCGCCCCTTTGCTCCCCCTTTTATGTTCTCCTGTGAGTCCCTTTAGCGGTTCATATTAGCCGACCCCAGGCTTGGCGGTTATTGTTGTTGTTGTTGTATAATGATGCTTCAGTTAAAATAAGTTTTAACCATTGAATTTGCCTACTTGCCCTCATTAAATCCCCCCATGTTGCTGCGATTTTTCGAGGTGTTTTATAGTGCACTTTGATCAATACGGATTGATATTCATAGTTAATAGAATTAACTTTTCGTGGTATGTGATAACTATTATCATGTCTCACTAAATTCAATCATTACTGAAAATTTTCGAGGTGTTACTGTGCATTACGATCACTTTTGTTTAATTGGACTTCTTAGGTGAAAGGTATAGATTCTCTTGGTATCTGATATTTGAAGCCATGTCTCATTATGTATCCTGTTTGTTTGTGTCGAAGAGTTTGATTCCATGGTGTTTGTTAGTTTGGCTCGTTTATGTAGTGCCTCGATGTGTTCTTTTTTCACACTTTAGGCTCGTGTAGTATGGTTGACGTGAGTGCATTTACCTGAGAAAATATGGTTTTCCTCTTTACAGAAAGCTCTTGCTGGAATAAGGCGGATTGATTTAGAAGGTCTGAGGTGGAGGGTCTTTGATGCTAAGGGACAGGTAAGAAGCTTCCTTAATTTTTGGATAACATTATGCCTTTTCCTCTTCGATATTTTGGACCATGGTTGTGTCTACTTACAAGCTTTAAAATTTTGAGCTGTTTGATATTGATAATGAAGCGAGTGCAAAATTTCATTCCCTAAATTCATGTTGCTTAATTATAAGTATTTTAACTTTTTCTTGAGGTTTATCGAATAATCCCTTACAATAAAGGAAATACTGTGGTTATTAATTTTATGTGATGACAAATTTGAGCATGTATGATGTCCACCTTTGGATTTTTGAAATTCATAGACCCCTTACAAATTCATGTATTGATGTTCAGGACTTGGATATCACCCTGTTCTTTTTTTAATGGAAGTAGATAAGTGAGCCCTATATTACTCAGAATCTTGTAATTTATACAAGAATCTGCTGTTATTAGGCATGTTTCTGTACATACCCTGAGCTAGTGAGCTGTGTGTAATGCAGGAAATGCAGTTTTTCAGCGGCAAGCAGCTCTTTTAGTTAGCTCAGTTCTTTCAATTGTATTGTACGTATTCATCCTTTGAATAAGATATCGATTGGACTGACAGCAAAGTTCTTTCTCAAATGATCTCTTCTTCTTTTACATCTATATACTTTTGTACACAATTTACTCATGGAAATCGCAAATCTCTCAGTTTTCCTCAGTGTTTCGGTTAATTACATCAAAATGTTTATATGCTCGGTGGACCGACTTATGTTGTTATTTTCCTTAGTTACCCATCGTTGGTGACCTGACCTTCTCAAGCTAGATTACTTTCTCTATGTTTACTAAATGTTGTCGGAGGCTCCTATTTAGTGCCTCTAAGTGGTTGACTTGGCTGTGCATACTATACAGTGATTCTAATCGTGTGGATTGGCATTGTAATTGCAGTAACGCTTATGTGTCGCTTTGTCTTAGGTCCTTGGAAGGTTAGCATCTCAAATTTCTACTGTGATTCAAGGGAAGGATAAACCAACATACGCCCCTAATCGTGATGATGGGGATATGTGTATTGTTCTAAATGCAAAGGATATATGTGTTACAGGGAGAAAACTTACAGATAAAAATTATTACTGGCACACTGGGTAAGTTCTTGAGGCAGTCTGTATTTGGATGCAATCATGTTTATGATTTCGAGTAACCTATATTTATTAACCTGACATTTGTTTGTGTGTTTTCTACACCCATGTGATATTTAGTTTCTTGGCATAACGATCTTGTGTATATAAGTTTGAGATGGCTATGGAACAGGGTTGCTGTTTGGTCTTACATTAGATGGTTTTAGTTCATATAATAAATATTTAGTCTCAATGCTTATGAAGCTTAAGAATATTTGTCTATTTGTTTTTTAGCTATGTTGGCCACCTTAAGGAAAGAACTTTGAAGGATCAGATGGCGAAGGATCCTACTGAAGTTATCCGTAAAGCTGTCCTGCGCATGCTTCCCAGGAACAAATTACGTGATGTAAGTGCTGCTGCCTAACCAAAAATCTCAGTATTATGTAGTGGTTATTATGAATTTTTAACCAGTTTAGTCATCAATCAGCTTCCTGCGTTCTTTCAGTTTCTTTATAATTATGTTGTTCTAGTACATTTAGTGTTAAATACTTTTGGAAGAGGGGGTTGACATGAGAATACATAGTGATTCTGGGCTGTTTTTGTATCTCAAGCTGGGGAGGAGCTGGATCACAAAATTCTATTCTTTTATCAGGGATTGATATGAAATTTATGCTGATGTAAGACTCTTAATGGATGCAGGACAGAGACAGGAAGCTTAGGATATTTGCTGATGGTGAACATCCATTTGCTGATAGGCCCCTTGAGCCCTATATCATGCCTCCTCGACAAGTACGGGAAATGCGACCCCGTGCAAGACGAGCCATGGTTCGTGCCCAAAAGAGGGTAGAGCAACAGGAACTTGGTGTTACTGCTCCAAAGAAAAATGAGAAGAAGAAAGAAGAGAAAGTTGCAGTTAGTGCATGAAATTTGAAGGCATATTGAAGGTTCAATTGACAAATCTTATCGTATACGTGATACCCTGCATTTACTGCCACACATGTCTCGCCTTCTGCATCGAGGGGTTATTTGTGGCCTTTCTAGTTTGTGTGATGTTGGAAGCTTTTACTTGCTTGTTTTTGTTGGCATCTCCAGTAGTTTTCATTTTTCACTAGAATGGAGTAGATAATGCATATGGCTGATCCTCTCTGTTCAGAAGTATAAGGCGTACGATGCTAATGTTGCGTTCAGGATATTAGTGGAATGTTACTTATGCTCTGCACTAAATTCTCATTCGATGGTTCTGAACCTTCAACATATCAAAGTTAGTGAAATCTCTTGGCTCAAACAATGTACTCCCTCCATTTTCACCAATTCTTTACACTTTTTAAATTCCCTCTCACATATTTTTAAAAGTGTAAAGAATTGGTAAAAATGGAGGGAGTACTTATTACTTTGTACCTAAGTGTACCCAAATCTAATAAAACAGCCCATACACTCTTTGATAATTCAAGGACAACACACTGATCAACTGTAGAGCCAATGGTCTCCAATTAGGAGTTCAAATTCATAGACAAAATGAATGGGCAACATGCTATATCAAGCTCAATTCCATGTACATTGTGTGCCAATTAGAGGGAAAATATATTTACACTAAAAATATGTTGTGTGGCAACATGATCATCTACACATCTATGCTCATTGAGAAAAAGAGCAATAAGACCTCTAGCTCATTTTGATTAGATCCGCAGTTCAGACAACATCTTTCTCATCTCCACTGTCATATGTTTGTAAGTAGGCCTCTTCATCATCATCATCATCATCATCATCATCATCCTGCTTATTATAAGTACTAGATTAGCCAGGAACAAAGTATAGACATAATGATAAAAATACATACAGGAGTCTGGATATCCTATCCTGTGTCTTCTCAAAAGTCAAAATAACCACCACTTTTTAAGGTGTTTCATAAAATGAACAAGGGCAATAAGATTAACTACAAGTGTGACTGCAGGGTATGCCATGATAGGATAGGGAAGTTCGTGAAGGTCATGCATATGAGAATGGGTTTGATCACCAACAGAGTCTCGTGCACAAGTTCTTAGAACTAGAAAAGGAATACCAAATGAAAATTGGTTGATAAACTATCCTATAAATGAATGCACATGACACAAAAAGAAGCCCACTTGCCTCTTCGATGTCCTCATCATAAGGAATAGAAGTATCATCCAGTTTCCCATAAAAGGTTTTATCATCCAACTCTTTGCCACCTTTGACACCCTCCTGCACGAGCATCGAAAGAAAGTAGGTCAACCTCAAAGCTACAGTTTGAACTTTGGAGATGCTACATACTAAATTATAAACCACTGCATGGATTCATACTAGTTCAGATATCACCAACTCCATTTGCTCCTGTAAACTTGAGATATGATGCTTGAGACCCTGCATAAAATACAAGGGAATGTAACTGATTGTGTGGATTCATGAAACTACATAATGAAAAAACACATAAACCACTCAAATTCACCTCACGTCTCTGAAGTTCGATTGAGCGAGCTAATGCCTGCCTTCTTGTTAGAAGATTCCTGGGCTTCAATCGGACGGGCTGCTTATAGTTCTTTCCACGATAAACAATGATCGCGTAGCCTTTGGTAGTTTTATCCAGTGATACAAGCACTCCACCACTCTCCGCTTCCAAAGAGATAGCAATATGTTTTACTTGTGCGAAATTTTTCCCTCTCACAATTATCTTCACCAATTCCCTGAATTTCCAGTGCATATGCATGTTTTCTATGGTACCATCAAAAACTTCTCGTCTCCCTGTAAAAGAAGTAACTCTCGAAAGCTGTAACTCATTTGATAGTTTGAAAGTAGAAGCCTCAAAAAGTTGCAATGCTTACCCAAAAGCAAATGAGGCTTCATGCTCAGGCCCATCTTGCGAAAAACTAATCTCTCCTCATCAGTTATGAGTTCTAAATCTGTAGGGAGGTCTTCTGGTTCTAAATATTCCTGCACCTTTTCAAGTGCTTTCTCAGCCTTTTTGAGCTTCCCTTTTGCCTAGAGGCAAATCAAGACAAGCAAGTTGGAGTGAGGATCATTCTTAAGAGTGCTCAGTATGTCTTTAGATTTGGGATATCGGTGCATACATAACATAATAAACTCTCAACTTACCATTGCTAATTTCTTCTGAAGATAATTAACGAGTGAAGTACGTCTACCAATAGCTGAATCTTTCAGCATTCTCTTGACATCTTCACTGCTTCCTTGCTTTGCCCAACGAGAGGTCGCAGCTACAGTTTCTGCCAAGGTCCCAGCAACCATAGGAATCTTCTTAGAGTTTTTCAAATTCGAATTAAGAAGTGGTGATGCATATCGCCGTGCATCTTCTTCCTGATACTGAAGCATTGTCAGCCTCTCCCTTTCCCTCAGTGACTCTGTCACAGGAGGAGGCAAGAAGTCATTTCCACGGTAAAAGACTATGAACTCTTTATTTCTTGAGAGCAGCGTTCCCCCTGTCAATTTCTGCAATAGGAAATCGACTGTGCTGATGATCAAGAAGATAATGGGATATTGGAGATCTTGACAGATAAACAAGGAGAGACTACAGTCTTTTCCATTAATATTTTGGATTTCGTGTTTTCAGAAACATAGAATATTAAATTAAAAAAGACACGTATGTTCTGTAGATACTGAAGCAACCACATAAGATAATCCAAGATATTCACAAAGAAATCCTGTTTAACATGAACTCTTTGACCAAATTTCCTGAGATCTATAAATGAAAGCCATAGTTTATACTAGTAAAAGAAGAGAGATCTGCAGATCAACTATTTTCAAGAATTATTGGAAATCCTAAATATGTTCATGTCAAGTGAAGTGCCAATGGCGTGACCAACCACTTGGCCAAGCTTAGTAGTTTTCTCCCCTAATGATTTGATGTACTGAAACAGGAAAACATCTAAGGAAAGGGAACCTAGTCTTAGGTCTAATATCGTAGACTTTCTGACAATATACAAAGCAATAAACAAGATGAAGCCTCACCTTCAGCTCCTCAGCCATCCTTTCATTCCAAGTATTTAGGACACCTCGTTTAATGGCGATCTTGGCAATAGCATTTTTCTCCCATAACTTCACCATAGCTGCAGCCAGACCTTGTAGTTCTCTATTCCTCCCTAAGACAATTAATTTGAAACAACCAGTAAGTCGGCATAACATAATAAATCTGAATCGTTATCTCAGCAACAATTTCTATCAAACTGAGAGAAATAGAATCTAACATACCGAGAGCAAAGTGTGGAGGCATGAATCTCGCTTGCCTACGAATGCTTGTTGTTTCCGTGTCCCTTAAAGAATTTCGTACACCATGCGGAAGAAGCCTGAATGGAGTCTTATATCCAGGGACCACCCCTGGAAGCAAGTCAGCATCAACTGGCAATGGAGGACGACCTGACCAGTCTACAAATCGCGGACCCAACTCATCCAACAACTCATTGAGCTCATTCATTTCTACCAACTCTTCTTCTGATAGATTTTTGTTAAGTCTCCCAAAACCAGGGACAGATGTTTCTACATATGCTGGTACATCTGATGTTTCTACCTTCTCTTTAATATATGTTTGGACACAGTCTAGTTTGTATGTCAAACCTCTATATAGCACCACTGAACTACCAGATCTCCATATCACCAAGCCTCCTGTTTTACTCTGGCACAGGATAGTAAACAAATATTAGATGTTTGCGCATTAATAGAACAAGCAAATCAGAATTGGCTGTACTTCACATACATACTTGCAAATACTTCTAGAATCAGAGTAAACAAGATGGGACACAAGAAGCCCGCTACTCAGAATGTTTTCATCATCCTATGAATTAAAAAGGGTTGCATTACTCAATAATAATATAAGGCCAGTGAACCAGAAGTATATGAAAAAGAGAGGGTTCTCTTTCTCTTAAAAAATGTGCCACTGGAACCCCTGCACAGCCTTTACACACTTAGCAAGCTTGTGACTTCGTGAGTAACAGGCGATCGTCACTGGGCCCTTACGGTTGCGAAGAACCTTCTGGCAATCGACTGGCCTGTTCTTCCCTTTGTCGGATACCTTTTTTTATCTAGCTTTTGCAATCTGTTGTTTATTTTGAAGCTTTTTGAGGGGATGGTGAAAGTGGCTGAGGGTTTCAATTGATTGGAAGGATTATTACTACCAAGCAGATACAATTGGCAATGGTTACCAACTTCCACCCATCTAAGTTTGTTTGTGAGGAGCATGAGGTGTTAGTTAATTTTCTCATGACATTGTGGGGCCCAGAAGTTTATCTCTATGTTCAGAGCTTGAAGGACCACCGCACAATGGCCGCAATCATTCTTCGAGCAGGGCAATTTGATTTGTGCCAACAACTTCTATGTCAAAGCTTCCAAATAACTACTGTTGACTTAGGCATATGTATGGATGAGAAAAGCTTGTACAAAGAAAAAGCTTTGATTTAGAATCTGGTTACTGGCTTAAAGCTAGAACATACTGCTCCCCTATCCTAGATTTTGATCCTATTCGTTTCAAAGCGAAGATCTCCTGCTACTCAAAATGGGCTTGATGGAGGAAGTCTATGAGGATCAGTTAAGGGCTGAAGGCAAATGAATTACAGCCTAAAACAAAAGTGTCCAGAGAATTAAGGAAAGTTGAAACTGTACCCAACCTGCCCACCAAACATGAGATGAATAATGAATTCTGGACGGGTTTCTAAATTGGATGATGAACGCAAAGGGAAAACGATTTTGACTATGGAGGCTGGTGAATCATCAAGTCCGGTAGGCAGCCACATCAACGCGTAAAGCAGTTTAACACGACACAAGAACTAGTCTACAACTCTTAGGTCTGCCTCATGGTAGAGGTGTTTGATATGGATACTTAAGCTGCTCCAGTTTCAAGTTCTATGAAATTTCCCGCGCTCATTCTAATGAGCATATGGTTTCGCCTATTTCACACATCTTGATTGCCCATGCACCGGTATATCAATCAGAAAATGTAGGCCTCCAGTCATGGTCACCTTTCACTCAAACTGAATGTTTATATATGTCGACAATTTTGGTTCAAAAACCTTTTAATTTAAAGATTTTGAGTTGAAATCGGTTGAGCACAATGTGAACATCGTAATTTGGCTACTATGGTAATTCCAACTCTTTGTCTTATTGAATCACTAGAAGTAGTTTACAGAGAGCATAGGACATGACTTCGGAAGATGAGGATGTGGAAAGTGTCACTAAATCTGCGAGCCCAAGCGCTGATGCATCTACAATAACACTGAAATCGTCAACTTCCAGCTATCGTTCAGCTTGTTCAAGAAGGTAAGCAACGACAAATAGAGTTGACAATTGCAGCTCTACTAACAATTTTGAATCTTACAGGTTATCAATTGGCATGAAAGGTTCCTCATATCCTCTCAAAGACAACTCCTAAAGAAGGTTCAAGTGTGTGTATATTTATCTTAAGGAAGCAAGGAAGAAACCTCCCTTAGTCTGGAGGTAAGGTCAAGAATCACCCTTGTCATATGTTTTTGGTATTTTCTGCACAAAACCCGCCGCCCTCTCTACCCCGCTTGTGATGGAGCATCTATGAAGGTACTAGAGATATTATGTTGATATTTCTTTGTACTTTTGCTTAAACTCTGCCAGAAAAAGAAGAAAGGTACATAGCCATCAAATGTGATTACTGCTTACATTAAAACAAGAAAATTTCATCAGTTTACAGCAAACTACTTACATATGCTTCAACTGTAGAAACTAACATAAAAGGTTGCCATAAGTCAGGATAAACAGCTACTTGAAACAACAACCTCAATGCACAATTCACTAAGTTTTAAGTGTGGCACTTCAACAACCATAAATTCAAGAATAAAATGCTCATATAGAAAACAAGCTTACCTCAAGCACATCATGCATCCTTTTCATATTCAACGTCGAAGGCCCTTCGAATTTCAATTTTACCACTTCATCAATCTTCCACTTCTCATGAATTGCACTCACCACAGCTTGTGTAACACCAGCTGCCCCAACTTTTACCCTCTCCTTCATCCTCAAAGCCACATTCCTCAACCTCTTTAGCTCATGTTCCGGGATCATATTCTCTGCCACCGCCGTCTTCCCCCTCTTTCGCCACTCCTCTTCACCTCTGTCCGACTCAATTTCCGGCTCCCACGGCAACCTACCTGCACCACTCCTTCTAACAAAACGCTCAGAAGTACCCCTATCCCCATCCTTATCCTTATCATTCCAGATGTGCACACCATTTTCGCTTCCATACAATGTCACTCCACCATCTTTCACCCTACTAACTTCAACAAACTCATTAACTTTACTCCTACCTTCTACCACCTGCTCAAAAGCTACATTATTCCCCAAATTACCATCAATTTCCACAACCCCATGATCCTTTCTACTAACACTAATCTGCCTCTTAGCAACTTTTTCTTTCTCATCAAATCCTACACTATGATCCTTTTTACTACAATTCTCATCAATATGACTAAACTTGTCATCAGTAACTTCATTTTCCTCATCAAACACTACACTACCAATATGGCTAACTTTATCATCCTTAACTCCATTCTCCTCATCAAATGAACAAGAAACCAACTTATCATCAACCCCATACCTCGCAACGCGGTCACTCAACCTTTCTTCCTCATTCCCACCAAAACCAACAACAGGCTCCTCAAAATTAGTCACACCAACCACCTTTCCAAAAAGACTGGCACTTTGACCAACCAATTCTTGTTCATGTTCATGCAACTGCCAGGGGAGTTTCTTGGTATTCGAAACGGGTTTCGCAGACCATTTTTCGCGGATTTTCTCATAGAAGCTAGGCCTAGGCTTTCTCTTCTTCTTAGGGGCATCAAAGTTGGTGTTACCATGTTGTGTTTGACTTTGACTTTGAGTAGTATTGTTGTTGTATGAAAGTGAAGAACAATAAGGTTTGAAGTTGAATGGTTTGAAGAGAGGTTGAAAGTAGCTTTTTGGGGTTAGAGTGAGTGAAGTGAAGGATGATAATGGGGGGTTTAAGAGAGGGTGAGAGGTTTTGGGTGTGCTTGGAAATGCCATGAGAAGTTAGGAGTGGAGCATCATATGACATTGTTTTTGGGAGATGGTGTGGAATAATGGATGGATGGATAGTAATTAGGAAAGGATTGTTTTTGTTTGGTATGAAATTTGCGCACAAACTTGCTAATATGATTGAACTTCTAACTTTATGATTGGGATAAGAAAACTCTAACTATTCGAGCTAGTTCTTTTCTTATTAAAAAGGAATTTTCTCAAATGTACTCCTGAGATATACGTGAAAATCCAAAATACCCTTTTACTTTTTTCGACTAATCCAAAATGCCTCCGAGGTCGATTTTTTGACCTAAAATACTATTAATGACAACAAACGTTACTTAAATTGTTTTTTCCGTTAGATTAGTTCTTCTTACTTGGATCAAAAATCAAGGGTGAAGATTAACTCTTACTTTTCTTTTTTTCTTTTCCTTATTTTCTTTCTTTTTCCCTTTCCTCCACCCCTCCCCCTTCCTCTTCCCACAGCCCATCCGCCTACCACCTCAGAGCCCCCCTCACCACCGCGCGCAACCCAACCCCCCACTCCCTACGCAGCCAAACCCCCAACCCCTCCCCGCAACCCCACCCCCAACCCCCCCCC